>JAANSO010003706.1:0-11025 GCA_036507315.1 Lepidocyrtus fimetarius | reverse complement strand
GCATAGGTTACCCGGGAAAAAGTCCAAAATTCCTTGAGATGTCCAAAACTATATGTATTTTAAATTACGCGCCTTGTTTTGGGGCATTGTGATACATATATAATGTGTATATAAGGTAGGGTTTTAGTCAGTTTTGGACATTTTGGACATGGACAGTTTTTCCAACTTTTTAAAAAAACACCCCAAGTGGGAATTCTAACAACCCTGATTTGTACTTACTAAACGCATTTCTAATATCTTCACTATTTTTTAGAAAGTCCATAATTTTAGTTAACTAGATAGTATTACTTCACCGGATTTAATTTTAATGACTACGACAAAAAATAGATTTGTTTTACTTCGTGTATGCAATCATGTTTGTTTACTTTTAAAACAAAATGGGAAAAACTTGGAGACTGATTATAAATGAGCGAGAGCCCGGCACTAAAGGTCTATAAATATTGGGTAATGTGTAAAAGATGTAGTAATGTATTTGTGTGTGCAATGCTTTCAAAACTAAAGCCATCATGAGCAATGTATCATGTATTTAGCTTTGTTTTAACCAAGACAATACTACGTTTTAACATGATTTTGTCATATTGTCATGATGTTTTTTTACATTTTTACAATGGTAAAATGTACAAAAGGAAATCATCATGGAAATATACAATCCCTGAAAGAAATGGTCTTTTCTTTTATTTTTACTTTGTGGATGAGTAATGTAGATTAATCGAAGAGTGAAATCTCAATAAATCCATTAGGCGTTGAAGTCTCCAATGTCCCATAAGAAAGTTCAGGAAGAACTTTTAGCAAAGCTTCCAGAGATACGAAGAAATTACTAATTTGATTCATGAGCAAGTGCAACAAATCACAATTTTGCTTGGATGATCCACAAAACTCGTAAGTAAAGAAAGTTTTTTGCCTAAAAGCAAAGTTAATTTTGGCTCTTGATGTATGTTAAAAATAGCCAATGAAACAAAAACAAAATGAAATGCACGATCAACTTCTAAATTTACTTTGCAGATGAGTTCGTTCTCATTTCTTTTTTGCTACGGATGATTAAATGAATTAAGAAGAGCAGAAGCTGAAGATATATCTTTCAATGACATTTCTCATACGTAAAATGAAACTTTGCTGTTCTCTTTTTGGGCAATGCTGCCGGCGTTTGAATCGGCTTAGCTTGGTACAATGCCGTTGGCGAGATATACAGAACGAAAGAATGATTGAACGCCAAAAGAAAAAAATGCGCATTTGTTGATGGATTTCTGATGAGGAAGACAATGGCGGGGATGACGATGCACTTTGAAAAATAAATAGAAAATGGATTTGGACGTTGATAATGTTTTGATAGCCAAAAACAGACATTTTTCATCTTTTTCAATGCAATTTAATAGCTTCGGACGGTTCTGTCCTTCAAATATTGTGAGAAAATTGTGAGCGTTGCTTGATTGAAGAGAGAAAAAACAGCAAAAAAAGTGATTGAGGAAAATGAAGTGAAATCATCGATCCCGTTCCCATCTCTTTTTTATCCTCATCAGCTCATAATCTGACTGAGCTCTCACTTTACCGTTTCTTTTGAAATATAAAGAATGGGAACCAGGCACGCACTTTTGAATTGAGCTCATTTCATTTTTCTCTACAAATATTTGGATGGGAACTAGCTTTTGGTATTAAAGCGAGAGAACTTTTTCTGTCAATGTTTTATTCTTTTCTCTTCAATTTCCTTTAATTTCCAATCAAATATTTTCAGGGATTATTTTTCCTGCCACCCACAAAGTGCCAGAATTAAAAAGGGTAATTTTACAAAGTCGTGATCTTACAAACATACAAAAGTTTAATTTTTACGTTTAAAATTTAAAATAAAGTCGAATTAGGACCAAATGGCTTCGTAAGCATTTGTAGATTAAATATTTAATTAAAGTTTTATCGACTTTATAATGTATTTACTTTTGAGACTAATATTTTTAAAAATAGGGTGGAATGGAAATGTAGGTTAATAAAATAACAAAATCTATTTTAAAAAAGCAAAAAACTGACGGTTTGACGGTGCGAGGATAAAAGATTAAGATAATTACGCTAATTTTAAAATCACGACGTAAGAAAAAACAAGAAGAAAGGCTTACTTTGGCGACGAAAAATATTAATTTTTGCATTCTATTCTAAAATACACACCAGATCTGTTTGTCTTCTCTTTTTAATAATGCAAATCTAATAGAAACGTTTGTACTTGCTGTTTTTTATAGTTGTGAATGTGATTTGATCTGTTCAAGCAAAAAGAAGATCATTTATCTTGACTTTCTCTTTTTAAAGAACTTTGCAAGGTTTTGTTATTGATTGGGATGAGAGAGGAAGTGTGGTTCGCCCTTGAATTTGTCGAGGTTTGAACAATTTGAAACAAAAGTGAATTATTCAAATCCGTATGAAAAAAATAAAAATGAGATGGGCTGTAAAAAGATAAGAAATGAACCCAGCCCATCATTAAAATATAAAAAGGGAGGAAATCAAGTTTTTAAAGTTTAAAAATATGATAAGCCTTTGAATGCTCATGTTTCTTAAATTTAAAAATAATGTTAAGGAAAACATTTCTGGCTAATTCGAGAGGAAGATTGTAGAATTTATTGTTTAAACTGCAAGCTTTCGCCAAATAACTTCTGGCTTCATCAGGCAACATTAAAATTAAATAGCATAAACACATGGAACACACATATTTCAAAGATGTGAATTTTTGGACTTGAGAAATTTAAATCTTAATTAATGGTAAAAGGGTAGGTAGCCATAGCGGATTAACTTCAAAACCTTGATTCTTATTCATTGTGTTGTTAAATTTGCGTATGTAAAGTGATTCTTTAAATTTCCTTGGAAATTGTTTTGCTTCAGAGTGAAGAAGGGCGATGGAGCCCGTGTTAATGATATGAGATGGGTTCTCATAGATATGTGAAGCGGGAGCTGACGTCTCGATTCGTTGCAGACGGATATCAGCTTCATGTTCTTTTGCTCTAATTGAAAGATTTCGCTTTGTTTCTCCAATATAGACCATCCCGTAATTGCAATCGAACTTATATATGCCGCAATTGTAAAATAAGGGTTGATATCTTTGTATTGCTTGAATTTTTTAAACAGCTTTTCTCCGGTGTAGTATCCTAAGTTGATATTAAGGGAACTTCGTAAGAGTGAAGCTATTTGATAGGTTACGTCACCAGCGAATGGAAGGGCAAACCAGTCTTCGGATTTGGGAATGGATTCAGGTCGGGTTTGTAAATAATTGATTCTGGACTGGATTAGTTTAGGAGGGTATCCATTTGATTGCAACGTCAGTTTTATATGTTCGAGTTCCTTATTTAGTAGGGAACTGCTACATATACTAAATGCACGTTGGACGAGAGTGTCGATTACAGCAACTTTTTGAGAATGGTGATGATAAGAAGAATAATCCAAATACCGAACACTGTGTGTAGGCTTCCTGTAGATTGATTTTTTAATTGTTCCATCCGATTCATGTTGAATCAAGATATCCAAAAACGGTAGTGATTGGTTCTCTTCACATTCAAGAGTAAATTGGATGTTGTTGTGATACGCGTTCAATGCTTTCAGTGTTTCCGTTTCCTTTCGTTTTCTAATTACAGCGAAAATGTCATCCACATAGCGAAACCAATGTTTAATGTGCATATTATTTGGAACAATAGAATTCTCCAAATTTTGCAAAAAAAATTTCTGCCAAAATCGGAGACAAGGGGCTGCCCATTGGAGTACCATCAGTTTGTTTATAAAATAATCCTCTAAACGTGAAAACGTTTTGACAGGTCAATTCAATCAAAGTGATTATATCTTCTGGTCCCAGCTTATGTTCTACTGATTTCCAACTTGCTGAAGAAGTGAGTTTGTTTCTTATAAGTTGAGTAGTATCTTGAATCGGTACTTTGGTGAATAACGAGGTTACATCATAGGAAACGAGGGTTTCAAAGGGAAGAATTTTCATTTGATCCAATTTCTCAGAAACATCGTAGGAGTTTTTGATTGAGTACGGGTGATTTTTAGTGAAAGGTTTTAGTACACTTTTCAAAAAAGTTGCCAATTTATATCCCGGAGAGTGTCTGTAGTCAACTATGGGTCTCATCGGAACATCTTGTTTATGAATCTTTGGAAGTCCATAAAGGATAGGGCACTTTTCTTGTGAGGGGGTAAGATAAGCTTTCAATTTTTTATCAATCTTTCCTTCTCGTTGTAGGGAGTTCAGTTTGATTTTGATTGTTTCGAGATATTTTGGAATTGGATTAGTTTGAAGAGGTTCGTATGGGCCATTTGTAATGTGTTCAGTCATTTTCATATCATAATCAGATCTATTCATAACTACGGTAGTATTGCCTTTATCAGCTTTTACAATAAAAATATTTTTGTTTTGGCGTAAAGAATGAGTTGCCTTCTTTATCCAAACAGGAATTTCTGATCCATAAGCCTTGTTGGATTCTTTTCTGATGATATGACTGGATTTCTGTCGAATAGTATTTAAGAAATCTTCAGAAAATTCTTCGGGGTCTTGTTGTAATAGGATGTCTTCGACAGCGATGGCGATGTTGACGAGGGTATGATTTTTGTTATGATGTGGAGTTGCAAAATTTGCTCCCATGGATAGAGTTAGGTTTTCTTCTTCGGTTAAGGAATGGTCGCTCAAATTAACTACACAATTAGGAATCCGGTTAATATTACTTTTGATTTCTGTGCTATCCTTTGCTATTTGTTTTGTTAGAAGAGCTTCAAACTTTCTTTTTTGTATACGCTTGTATTGCATATATGTGAATTCTCGTTTAGAATTAATTAGGGAAGAAATTTGGTCGTATAAGGATGGAATATTTTGATTTATGTAGAGATACTGTTGTCTTATTTTCGGCTGGAGTTTCTGGATGTCTTTGTAAGTTGATGAAATGGCTTTTTTGAGCAATTTTGCTTCCAGCTTGTTCTTATAATTGCACAGATTCGAATGATTTACGTAAGGCACTGCTTTAACTTGAAGAAAGTTTGGGATTATTCTGTTTTTGTGGCATCGTTTTAGAAAAACGGTTCTGTTCCTTAGTTTGGCTAATTTAATTTCGTCTTTCTCTAGAGAATTTAAAAATAATTTTCACGTGTTTTTCATTCTCTGATAAAATCTATCCGTAAAAATGAGTTATTTGCTTAAAGAGAGAAGAGCTCTAATTTGCTGAATGGTTTTGTAAAAGCAGAGGTACCGCGGATTTTGAGGTTTTTGCGGTTTTCTATTCTTTGTTCTTCTCAGGTTGGGTTTCTGCTCCAGTGAATTCCTTCCTTGCAGGACTAACCAGAAATGGCTATAAAAAGCTTTGAAAGAGAAGGTAAGAGAAAAACAGATGAGTATCTGCAAACACGCAATCTGTTTTTAATCATGGAAATCTCATTCATTACGTAAATCTGGCTAATCCTATACCATAATTTGGAATGGATAAGACTAAATTTATTTCTATATATATATGTCCGTTATAGACTGCCAAACCGCTTAACCGATTGCAGCCAAATTTGGCACACGTATGCACCTGAACCCGAGGATGGTTTATAGCATACCTCCGTATCATTGTGGTGTCTGTGCACCCGATGGAATTAATTTTTGTAACTTTTTAATTAAAAAGCATCGTTCAACTATATAGGTTCATGAAGGCAAAATAAGCCAATACTGCTGTATTACGAAGGTATTGGTGAAAGGAGTAGCGATACATTAGGCGCGCTTTACAAGCATTGGTTTTCCAACTATACTGGAACAGTGTATCCATATCGCACTTTTTTTGTATTAAAAGGTGGTTTTACTATATGCAATACTAAACTTACACAAAACCTAATGCGGTAGTTTCATACAATATATAGGTACAATTGGTTTTATTTTAGGCTTAATTAACACTTATTAGCATTTACATATTTTCACATATCTATATATATAATCTCCCTATTCTGTCTATTTGTCTGTTTGTCTGTTTGTAACGGAAACTCCTAAAAAATTTATTCGTGCTTATTTTTACGGTGACGGTGCAGAGGGTGGCCCTGTATCGTTTGACACCCCATTGGCTGTCCCCGTACCCCATATGCAGTTGTACTTGACTTTTACAAAATATTGGGAGTAAATTTTAAAAATCCAGTACAAAGATATATTGTTGCTATGGTAACTAACATGTGGTAGTACAGCATAAGTAGACTCTTTGCAAGAGCTGGGCACGCGCTGGGCGACATTGAGCTAAACAGTATCCCCGTGTAGGGTCAAGTTGCTAAGTTTATAGCATAAAAGCAGAGTTCAGCAATGTACCGCATTGAACCAAACTTAGGACAGGGTGGGTAAATTAGTTGGATACAAGGGAAGAGATTGTCGTATGTTAATCGTGTTTGACGCTTGCCACGGGTCCTCCTGTGTCATATACCTGAAGACAATCCGGGGGCCTTGGCAACGGGTAAATGATAGCGATTGACAGTTTAGCATTTTAAAATGTACATAGCCAATAAGATCTAGAATTCCCGATTATCAGAATCGGGTCCCGTTGCTAGTACGATAATGAACATCACAAACTTTGTACATTAAAGAATTAATTCGAAAAATGGAAAGTTTTTTTAAACTTCGTTTTTTATTTTTTTTCCGGAGGAAACAAATGGCGGTCAGTTTTAAAAAGATGCATAAATTCCGTACATCATCAGTTTTTATTTGCTCCAGTTTCACTAATCAATACTTTTTTGCTTTTGCAGGTGGAGAATAAAGGCCCATCTGGATTTTTAAAATTGAAGTTAGGTAAATTTTATAACGTTGCCTATGTTAACATGAAGAAAAAATCTTTTATGGAAGTGAAAAGGATGGATACCAGGAGTTTTATAAAGATGAAACCCTCTTCAGTATTTATTGGTAGGTAAAAAATATTTTTCTTTGTATCTAAATATATTTATGACATTTATAAAAGTAATTTTGGCGTTGAAAGCTACAAATAAAATCGGAAACCTCTATCCTTTCTGTAATGCATGAATGGGTAAATAATGTCAATTATTTGAGCACAAAATTGACTAATCAAGGGACAACGGAGGTTCAGAGTCTTCTGTGATTTCCGCTTCCCGTAAGATAGATAACCCGGTTAAAAAGTGAGGACTTGAATGGAAGGACTTGAATAGTCGATGAAGCGGATCGATTTATTTTTTCTGACGTGACAATGACGTGATCGTTTCCATTCCCAAAATGATAGTTTTCATCATATCTATTTGAGCAAAAAAGAAAGAAAGACATCTTTTCTGAGATGTTCTGTAGGTATGTACGTGACTAGGGTTTTCTAATGCACGTTAATTAACGTGCTGGATAATGTGCGTTTGTGCGTTAATTTCGTTAATGTGTATTACACGTGTATTACACAATGAATAAGATCGTTGATGTTTTCCTTTGAGGTTTATTTTTCCAAAATGACCATTTTATTGTTCTAATCATAAGAACTCTGGGAAAAACAATTATTGCAATTTTAACTTTGTCAAAATTTGCAATCCTGGCTGAATTAAGCTAATTTGAATATTGAATTTGCAAATATTCAAATGTCTGTAATTTGCTAGGATGATCGAATTTTGACAAAGTGTGAAATGTAAAGTTGGTTCATTTTAAGAGGTCTTTTGAATGAAAGAATAAAAAAAATTCAATGGATTTTTTGTATAGTTGCTTTTATGCCTCTCTGTTAATTAACGTGCGTTAGTGCGTTAAGTGTGCGTTAAGAGGCTTAACCAACGCTTGTTTGCTATGTGTATTACACATTGCTCGATACGAAAACCCTATACGTGACATTACTTTGGGGTTTGCAGCTTCCTCTCATTCTATCAGCAGATGATCCATTAGTAGAAAAAAACTATTTCTCAAAGGTGTCATCAAAGCAACTTCTGCGGTCGTTCTGGTCCATTCAAGCCGCTGGCTATCTCTAGTGGCTCGTTATTCACTTTTTTGCAAGTGATAAAGATAACAATGTTGATGGACGATTTCATATTTCTGGACAATTCCCAGGAAAATCCTTTAAAAATTAATACCAAATGCCATTTGGCAAATGGTCTATTCCAAATATCTGCACGTGACTTCAATATTCTTAGTAGGTTCTCATCTTTATTTGCAAAAAACATGTGGAGTGATTCTCGTGCGTTGAATTCCTTTCCCCTTTACTTTATTAACCCAAACGGAAAATCAATTTGACTATTTTACGAAATGCCTGGAAGTTTTGCTTTTGGGAATGCGTATTATTGCGCAATGTTGCGTATTTTTCTTTCCAGGGACGTGAGTCTTTTCAATTTTTGCAGTTTAAATCACATACGGACTAGAAAAAGGAAGATGCGGAAGGAACACAACCTTTCCTAATAAAATTATATGAACCCCTAATAAAGTATAAAGTACTTCAACCAAGTCGTTATATTCCAACAAAGCATTAACGGCGCAGAAAAAGACTGAATAAATGGATCGTCCCTCATCGTTTACGAAACTACCGAAATAATTTTGTTATGATAAGGCATTGCATAACAACACTATTTTTATAGGGACCTCTTAAATAAAAAATGAAGAAAGTGAAAGGAAAACAAACTCTTCTTTTCAGTCATGGTTGGAGGGTTACTAAAAAGTTATGAGACGAGCGGAATAAAAATCTCATAATTTGATTCCTTATGGAATAAAAGTTGGGGTTAGTGGTTAAGCGGATAGTGTTGGAAAATAAAATGAACGCCCAGGCAATGCACATTTTCGTTGAAAGGGTTGCCTTTCGGGTCAAATTAAATGATTTCAGTTTATGAAATTGGATGGGAATATTGCGGGGAAGTAATTTCGCGGGAATGACATTGAATGCAAAATGAAAATGTTTTATGACTTTGAATACGTTTGTGACGTTGAAGTTTTCCATTTGACTTCCTTTTCAGCAGCAATCAGAATAGAAACGGGTTAAAGAGCGGACCCTGCATGGTCTTTCTTAGAATTTACCTTCCAACTTGGAACTTTCCTCGTTTTTCTGTAATTGCAAGTGAACATGTTTTGAACATGTTTTGGCAGGGACTCCAGTGGAACTGTAGGACTTTTCTGGAGCTTTCTCTTTTTTTCTGCCGTCTCATTTTATTTCTCTGCCAAAAAGTAAAATCCTCAAAAGCTGCTTTCACATAAAGTGACGCTGTAGAGTACATAAGGCGCAGGCTGAACAGTTTGCATCATTATTTGGCAGGTTACCCCAGTTTTTGCAGTAATTGTCGAGGTGAAGCCGGGTCGTTACGGTGCCACTCTCTTTCAATTTCCAACAATTTTCTGACATGGATTGACGTTATTTATGATTCTCTCTAGCCAAAAAAAAACTTTTTGAAGGGAAAATTTGTGGAGATGAGTTTTGCTGTTGTTTTCCCTTGTTCTGCTCCAGTCCAGCGTGACAAGATAAATAAATTTGGACTTGTGATGAGGAAGAGAGGAAGATTATTAGAATTGTACCACGTTGTATATATTTAATGGGAATAAAATGAAGAAAGTCCTTAGGTACAAACCGTTCTTCTTTCGTTTCCTTTCCTTGGCTGTTTGAAAAAAATATAAATGCTTTTTCTGGAGTTGTAATTGCTCAGGTAAACCAAGTACCACGTAAACAAGTTAATTTTTAATTCTTTTTTCCACTCGTCACTTACTTTCAGTTTTAAAGTTTTTATTCAGTGAAGAAAAATATAAGAAAGTAGTTTAATTAGATGGTTTGGCATAAAAGGAGTTTTACATCGGGAATTACACATGTGTCTTTCAAAAAAGTATTAAGGCGTGGATCTACTTGTTTGAGTTTTCTCTCTCTCTGCCCATTTATTACACAATCTAAGAGCTACATGAACTTATTGCTTAAGTGGCTCCTGTTTTTACTTGCAAAGGTGTATTTTCATGGTCAGCCAATTCGCCCACAATGCCAATTATTTTCTTTAAATGACTTGTTCACTGTTTCACAATCACGCCCAAGCTTGCTTTAAACAAAAATTGTATTTTTCTTGGTTTCCTGTGCGAAGTATAGCGGAACAGAATAAAATAAAAATCAAGTTTAGTAAAACCCGATTTTTTCTCCTGAAACCCTATACTTATGAGTACTGCTTTTCCTTTGTCAATTGGAACATTGCATTGGTTTCTGCAGCTTTTTGATTTTCAACAATGTGGTTTTTATTTTGATTGGCGTTTGGCATGGACAAAAGTGAACTAATAAAGCTATTTAGTCTTTGCTGGCAACAAACGCCCTGCTTCTGTCAATCTCTAAAAATCTTTGATAATCTAATCAAGCAAGTGCACTGCACTTTTTATGATTTTTTTACTGGTTTTCATAATAGAACTGATAAAATTGAAGTGCTGTACGCAAACTAGCAATCAAGAAATGAACGGGTTTGAAGCAAGTTGGACATTTCCATAACGGATAGTTTAATCAATGTGAGTCATACCTTTTCACCTGCATACGCGCCATTAGGCGTATACCCTAATGCAAAATCTAAGAAAACGATACCCCCTGGCCCAGCGCGAAGCGCTGGGGCAGAGGTCATGACATACCCTCTTCTAAAAAACGCCAAAATAGTAAATAATTGGTCTTATAACAGGGTTTCCAAAAAAATCTCGCGGCCTTCGGCCGCTATTTCTATTTTCTTGTCATTGTCATTGAGATAATTGTGGAAGCAAAGTGTATCCAATCTTGATTTATCGCGGGGACACATAAATATAGACTGATCCACCAGAAAATTAAAATTATTCGAGCAAATAACAAGCTTGTAACTTTGCATTTTGGGGGTATTAATCAGTAGTCAACCAACGAAAAATAAAAATTTTCGCGGCCTTCGGCCGAAGAAATTTTTTTCCAGACTCTCAATCAAATTCTTTCTTTCTTTAATTTAAAGTTTTTCTATTTTTTACTAAAACAAACAAGAAACTTTGTTCTGTCATGCATTTTATAGTCAGAGATAGTTTTAATTTACTCGATCAACTTGGTTATAATCTTAGAACTAAATAAACCTAAAAACACCTTAAAACGACAAAATTTTTTGGCATGATATTATACCCCCTTACATTTT
>JAANSO010003705.1:0-11028 GCA_036507315.1 Lepidocyrtus fimetarius | reverse complement strand
TCACAATGCAGCGTTTCCCAACAGGACAAACCACACCAAGCCATTTATTGTCACCAAAATCTTCAGGTACTTCCAGCATCCATTCCGACAACATTGGTCCACAAGGTGCTTGTTTATAACGTGGGCGCCACTCCTTTTGGGAAATAAAATAATACATAATATCTTAAATATGCAAAACTGAGAACATAAAATGAAGCATAATACACTTACTCTTTTGCTTTTGGCTTTGGATCTTTTTTTGGAGGAGCGAGAAGACGAAACTTCCATAGATTCAGTTGCCACAATACCCGGCCTTTCTTCCGTTATGCCTGCCAACGTCCCAGAAGCTCCACCAACGGATGCGACAAAGTCCATTTCATCCTCAGTTTCGCTGTCACTATACGCGGAATCCTCTAGTTGTCTAATTTTTTCCAAAATTTCATCTCTCCGGCTAAACACGAAAGCAACAAACAACAAACAATATTTATACATTACAAAAGTTATTATTATAATGCTAAAACGTACTTCAATTCTGTCTTACTTCTTCTGTGACTTGAGAGTTTCTTTTCTTCTTCGCTGTTGCGACAAAGCTGAATCATAACGAGTTTGCTTCTTAACATCTTTCCTCGAATCATCTCCTCCCTCAGTGTTACTTAATTTGTTCATCGGCTTTTCACTGGAAGTAAAACCTGAGTATGGATTAACACATTCGGTACCGTTACCACCTGGAAATCATACAATTTAAAAAATTTCAATGCTCGCACTTTGAGTATTTTTATAGAGAAACCGCTCCAGAACATTCATTGCTACCTTCGGGGACATTCTGGTCCTGGTTCTTTCCAACTTCCGCATATCCTCCAGCCCCAGGGGACCCCAATTCATTCTGCGCCTCGTCAATCCCACTTTCTTTACTCGAGTCCCCATCACCTTCACCGTTCTCCAGTTCCAGCATGGCATCGTACAGGGTAACAATGTCTGGATTTTGATCCGCCATTCTCGCAGTTCCAATTCCAATTCAGTCCAAACTTTTAACACAAAACTATTATTCAATCAAGATAAGCACAAGCAGATAATCACAAAAGTGGATTAATTCGGCATATCTTTAGCCGGATTCGAGATTTATTACACGTTGACGACAAACAGGGTTAACAAAACACCATAATTAACTAATTATATTTAACTAACGATGATTAACAATTAATTAATCAGGACTTGATTTTGGGAGAAAGTCTACTCCAAAAATGCTTTTAAAAGTGATTTTAAAAATGCTTTGTTTATCTTCAAGAAATATCAGTTGGTTTTCGGATATGAAAATCCAAAAATTTTAAAATACCGGTTAAATTTGGGGCGACGCAAGAAAAATGTTCACGTTTGTTTTTATTGGTAAAGGCGGTAAACACGGAATGCTCAAAAGCGAACTTTTTGGGCTCACGTGTTTTTCATGTTTTGAGCTTGTATCGTGGTTTTGGCCAGACAGCATTGAGCCAGCAGCGTGCATTTTTGTGTGATTTTATAATATTGGACATTTTAAAGAATTAAATTTTAATTAAATTAATTGCAATTTTTAAAGATAAGTACAATTAAAAGAAGTTTAAAGTTGGCAATCAAGAGATATAGAGTTTACTGCCTAATAGATAGCTAAAATATTGGCAATAGTAGAGAATTTATTGTAATTTAACAAGTACTAGCAGATATTTTTAATTAAAATGGAGAAAAGAAAGAAATTGAAGTCGAAGAAGGTTACCGGAAGTGCTGTGAATAATAAAATTGACAAGGGTGTGGAATCGGAAGATGATGGTCATTTCAAGACGGAACTTTTCACACCAGAAGACTTTCTCACGTAAGATTAATTAAGGCAAAATATGATGCTGATTAGGCTTTAGGCATTAAGAAACCAATTAAATAATTAATAACTGTACTAAAATGTAATTCATTATATTATATTCCTGCAGAGCCAATCCAAAAATATCTGTTTTGAGTCTTAACCTCCTTAAAAACATTTACGATTTAACAAAATCTAATGAACGCACTTCGTCACTGGACAATCCACTATGTCTGGAAACAGAACAGCTTAAAACTCCGATTAGTAAATCCGTTAAGAAAAAGAAGAAAAGACAAGGCATAGCCGTATCCAAAGCTGAGGCTCCTGTTCCTAATCTAATAGTAGAGGATTTTGATGAAGATCAGATTTGGGAGGAGTTGGAGCTTCAAAATCGATTAATGTACGATAACCTTGTAACTTCTGTGTCAAAGCTGCTTGCGTATCAAGATAAGTCATTGGGCCAGGAGAAGGAAGATGACTCGGATGTAATCTCCATGTCAGAGGAAGATGAAGTGGATGATGTGTATGAAAATGAAGCTCAAGAGAACATTCAGGATGAAGACGATTCTGACTTTTTCGAGTCCGATGAGAAATATGCGAAGAAGAAACTGCAAGATTCTAAACAGTACAAGAGATCCATCGTAGACGATAAGTTCTTCAGTTTAGCTCAAATGACTGAACATATAGAACAATTGGAAGCGGACATGGAACGGGAAGAAGCTAAAAGACGTAATCCACAAAATGAGGATGACAACGAAGATGCAGAGTCCTCTGATGAGGACGACAGTATAGACTTGTTTGAAGATATTCCCAGCGAATCTGATGGAAATGAAGATGATAAAGAAGAATCGAAAAAGTATTTCTATGAAGATTTTTTTGATCCACCTCCTGCACCCGATCTAGATTCGAAAACCAAAGCGGATACCGATCTGATTTTAGAAGATGATGATGAGGATGAATTGGATGATCAAGCTCAGAAGAAATCTGTACGATTTGAAGATGAAGGTGAAAGCGAGGAAGAAGATGAGTCAAGCAAGATCAACTTTTTTGATGAAGCTGATGATGAAGAAGATGAGGATATTCAAAATGATATTTTTGGAAAGAAACTTAGTCAAAACTTGTCCACCTTTGAGAAAAAGCAAAAGAAAATTGAAGAAAATATTCTTGGAAATGGAAAATAAAGCTTTGGAACCTAAATCTTGGCATCTTTTGGGGGAATCCGCTGCCGATACTAGACCAGAAAATGCCCTTCTTGAAGAACATTTAATTTATGATCATTTAGTTCGTCCAGGTAAAAGATTTATCAAGTTTGTCTTTACTGTAGTTTAATCTGTAGATTTAATTTATATGATGACTTCCTTTCCTTCTGAATATTTTGATGAATATTCATGGAATTCCTCGTTACTGACTAATAATCTTTATTGATTATCACAACAAAGCATTATAATGCTTATCGTTAACTACTTTTTGTAATAACTAAATTATTTGACATTTTCGACAGCACCTGAGATTACTGCGGAGACTACCTTGAAGTTAGAAGACGTCATCAAGCAAAGAATTAAAGATGGAGCTTTCGATGATGTTCAAAGGAAAGTCAGACCAGTAGAAGACCCCAAAGAGTACAAAAAGCGCTTAGTTTTAGATGCTGAAAAGAGTAAATCCAGCTTAGCCGAAATATATGAAAAGGTAAAGGCACTTTATTGTAAAGCAATAATATAGCTGCAATATTATTAAAATTATTATCATACGGATTAATAAGATTGATTTTTGAAATGATTTTGCAGGAATATTTAGATCAAAAGCAAACTGAAGATGGAGAACAAGTTGATGAGAAGGAGCCAGAAGAACAAATCCAAATTAGGAAAGAAATGCAGTCCCTGTTTAAAAAATTGGATGCCTTGTCGAATTTCCATTTCACTCCGAAAACCGTAAGTCAACGTTTCTCCAAAACGCTAAAAGCTCGCATAACGTTTGCTTACGCGTATGTATTATTCAATGATGAAACATCCTTCTGAACTTTACTGTTGAATTTATATGAATTCCTCGTTACTGATTATTGATATTGGAATATCTTTTTAAACTCATCTAAAATCATTAAAATAATTTCTTTATAATTAATTACTTGTGTTTATTGTGTATTTTTACAGCCGACAGCAGAAATTAAGATAGTTGCAAACACTCCTTCAATATCTGTGGAAGAAACTGCAGCTACAAGTATTAGTGATGCAAACATGCTTGCCCCGCAAGAAATTGAAGGTAAAATCTTTGTTCTATTTCTATTCCTATCCAATTACATTATTTTCATAAAATATGATGATTCCAAACTCTATACTCTTATACATTATGATGAATAATGCTTTGGAATTCCTCGTTTCTGATTTAAAATAGTAATAAATTTTTAATTTAAGTAAGTATAAGTACGGAGACGGAAGGTGTTTATCATGGTATGCAAAGTTTAATGTAAATACTATGTTAAAACTTTACAGAACAAGCAAAGGGAGAGATTAAAGGAACAGACGAAAGAACAAAAACGGACAAGAAACGGGAACGACGAAAGAAAAAGAAGAAGCAGCATCTGAACAGATTAGCACATGAGGAAAAGGCTCGTCTGAAAGGGTTAGATTTGAAAAATATCAAATTAGCAAAAGGAATTGTAAAATCTCAGCAGAAGGCTCAAGGACGTTGCACATGATAGTTATTCAACAAATCAGCAAACAGGAAAGGAATTAAAATCCTCAAAAGCATTCTTCGCTAAACTTCAAGAAGGTGCAAATGCTCATATTGATAGAATATCGAAACGTAAATTAGTTCAGAAAAATGATAATCAAAATGGCAATTTATCTGCAAAGAGGTTTAAATTATAGAAACGCATCGTTTAGATTAAGGATTTATTATCAATACGGAATATTTTATTTTAGGATTTTAAATAAAAATATGTTACAAATTACCTATTTAGTTTGAAAAAGAAAATATAATATTCGTTATTTGACGACAAAAAATGCAACGTCTAAATGACTTGTCAACATAGGCATCTTACTTTATTCTTAGCGCTTTTTTACATACCTAACTTTTACAAAAATTGCCATAAATTCCATTTAGTTTTATGATTAGACAGTAAATTTCATTAAGTTCATTCGGAGAAAGGATGCGTCGTATTTAATAAGGTGCCTGCCGTCATGTGCAAATACAGCCTAACTTTTTTCTTCATTTACTTAATATATTATTGCAACAGGTAACTTTTTATAAAATTCGAACTAGCATTAAACGCTCACTTACGAAAATCAATAAAATCATATCTTCAACATTAAATTTTACACATAATATTTTACTGCGACTAGAAGGATTGCAATTTTTATTCTGTAGTAGCGTGTTATCTCGATACAACATTTGCAACAAGAAGACTAAAATTCAAACATGAAAGCATTTTTGAAACAGCGGAGTCAACTTCCACTAGTTCCCATGTAGAGCATAATAATAATTTCATAAGTTACTATAAATCCTATTGCATAGTAGTAAAATTCTTGAAGGCATTCTCAGACAGCACAATTCAGTAAGCTTCGATCTACACACATTATATGCTGAGTTTTTGTACCGTCACTCGTTGAATGTTTGGTTATGTCAGACAATTTAGACAATCAATATCAATTTAACAATAATAGTAAACTAATTATTACCATCATCAAGGAATGCTCCCAGTGATGAATGAAGACACATTAAAATTAGTTTCGCAAGGAAAATCATATTTAACATCTTTAAAAACATTTATTTATTCACAAAAACCATTTCAAACATTGTTAAACCACATGAAATGTGACAGAGAACAAGTGCGTAATAATACAAATACATAGAGCACATTCTGTATTTTAGCCTAAAAGAGAAAAGAGAACAGGAGAAAGTTCATTTTTATATTACCTACACACATACGTTATTCGGAATCTGTCAGAATCGATATGTTTTAAAACACTTTCACTTTACTATCCTCTACTTTTCTTGTTTTTCCATAGCAGACTTTCTCTTAAGCATTTCATAGCATTTCAGCATTTTGCCTATTTCTCTCAATGATATGTTATTGATAACCATTGCTTCCACCTGATGCTGAACTTAACATTGAAGTAGAGGATGGACGATGAGATGCTGCATTACTAAACTCGAATCCAATTTCTCCATCTCCTTTACTAGCAACGGATTCTTCTGCTTGTTCCCCACTAGGCTTATGAATGATTCTTGGCACGTTCAAATGTCCTTGTAAGGATAAAATGATGTCGTCCCTTTGTAGCTTTCCATATTTTTTTGTTTTCTCGAAGACAAATGTAAGCAAGATATACAAGTGTCAATATCAAAATGTAAAATAAGATGGTGGTGGTAATGAGCTGGATTTCAGTACTTGGAGGAAAGCCATACAATAAGATTAAAAACTCCTTCTCAAACAAGCATAAAGTGTCATTGTCAACTCCTCGATTAGAAATGAAGACTTTAAAGTAATAAATGGATTCCATTGATCGACGAGGTGTAATTCTTGCGCATGGAGAAAGCGTGTGACAAGCCCATTGAATGGAAGACACTCCAGCTCGGAGAATAATTTCCCTGCTGTCATTTCTGTTTGAGCCATCTTTTACTTCCTCTTGTCGTTCCACCTTCCGATGGTTTTCTCTGTCCCACTCCTATATAAATCATACAAATTGATGGCCATATGGATTTATTAAATTAACTAAAATCTGAAAAATCTTTTACACTTATTTTTACTTTGTGACTCACATTCCATATCAAGCTAACATCTGAAACTCCTGGAACGTTAAAAGCGTCCTGTTCCTCTCGTGTTTATAAGTTCGCATAGTCTCACAGGAATAGCCCACACCAATGATTCTCATTATATACTTTCCAGAAAAGTTGAAATAATTCTGTTTTGATTCGTCAAATAAATCTGCAAGCGAATGATTAATGAATTATAAATTATAAAAAATATTTTGTACATTATTATGCATGTTTCAATAGCCTTACGAAAATGAAGTACAAGAGGTTTCTTGACATAAAAACAAAAAGGTTCTCCATTGTAGCATTCTGATGATACATTTCCATAATGTGCCGATTCATCCCTACATATTGTAAATTTAATAGGTTATCATCAATCAACAACAAAAAGTTGCCAATAACGGAACCCTTGGTATTATGGAGTCAATTTGCCAATTTGTGCTTTGGGTTTCCGATTTTTCAAATGCAAAACTTGCAATCACGTAAAATATTACTTCCTCCAGGACGTTGCCATCTCCAGCACTCATTTCTTCACCCCCATTGTAATAAGTTCTCATTCTTACAAGTAATTTGATATCTGAACCTACAGCAGTGATTGGCGATGATCAACCGCGTTACACCATCCGTCGTCCTCCATCAGTTCAATGTAACTGGCTTTAGCTGGCGAGGATAATATAAAATACAAATTGAATATTACTCGGCTGACATATTATGAGAGGGCCAATATGTTACTACAGCATACCCATATTTGAGCGATAAGCCTTGTAACATATAGATTCAATTTGTGACTTTGGACTTGTTTCTCTCCTTTCAACGGGAATTTCCATAACTTTCTGATTAGGGAGTGCCTCAATGGTCCCAGTCGAGTCTCCACCAATATTAAATACTCGCTCCTCCTTCAGAATGTTTGAAGAACCTCCGGATTTAATTTCTGTCCATCTAATAGGAACTCCTGCTTGTGTATATCTCCCTACCCAGACTTGTCGATTAACGTCTTTAATTACGCCATCATGTTCATCAATCACTTGATAGTCATAGTGTTATTCCTACAATTGTATCTCCTTGTGGATGACTAGATCGAGATGATCGAAATATTTTGAAACATCGTTCCAGGCTATCTGCTCCTTCCACTTCCCACGCCTTGCCCAGTGACGACGTTACATTGCTGTTTTGATACAAACTAACTATTCCTCCAGTTGTCACAAATAAAACTCGATCTTCGAGGGTTATGGCGTCAAAAATTGCTTTTGCTTCTGCCGGATTTTCATAATTCTTAATTGCATACCGCATTCGGTAAAACTGAAGCCAGTAATCCTTGTCTGTGACGTTACATTGCTGTTTTGATACAAATTAACTATTCCTCCAGTTGTCACAAATAAAACTCGATCTTCGAGGGTTATGGCGTCAAAAATTGCTTTTGCTTCTGCCAGATTTTCATAATTCTTAATTGCATACCGCATTCGGTAAAACTGAAGCCAGTAATCCTTGTCTGATCGACCATACATTGAATACATTGGTTTTGAGTAACCCCCAACCTTGTACTGAGGAGTAATACACGAGTATCTATTGCAAACACACACAAAATCAATTAACGTAAAAACTTAAATTATTCTTGCAGATATATATATATATAATTTTACCGTCCATGAAAAAGTCGCGCGGTTGGATCTTCTGGAGTTCCACTAGTTGATTCAAAGGTCCATCTTGTCAGGTGAAAACTGATAAATATGAGTAATTATACAAGAAGTTGGGGAGATTTTATTTTATATTACATTTTAAAATTACTTATTTCAATCACAAATTTTAAATTCTTACGCGTTTAGATTTGGCTGTGCAACTATTACAAGGTTTGGGTCGTAAAATCCAGCAAGTATCACCTGAGGGGCACTCCCGTGAGTGTACTGGAATCGTGTTGGATCTTCTGGAGTTCCACTAGTTGATTCAAAGTTCCATCTTGTCAGGTGAAAACTGATAAATATGAGTAATTATACAAGAAGTTGCGGAGATTTTATTTTATTATACCTTTTAAAATTACTTATTTCAATCATAATTTTAAACTCTTACGCGTTTAGATTTGGCTGTGCAACTATTACAAGGTTTGGGTCGTAAAATCCAGCAAGTATCACCTGAGGGGCACTCCCGTGAGTGTACTGGAATCGTATAAAATCTTCAGAATCTAAAGGCAAGTTTTCGTTTCCTCCGAGGGACAATGTATGTTGTGGTTGGTAACGTTTACAATTAACATCAGTCATGTGGGCTAGGTCTGGGCCAGCAGGAGCTGATGTAGCATTCTGAACATAACCTGAATCCGGGATTCTTTTCCATAATTCCGCAAACTGAGTATCCTCGTAAACTTGTACTTTATGTTCTGGAAAAAATTGATTTGCAGTTGGAGGATCTCTACGGTCGGTCACCTTTAAACTTCCTATCCCCGATACATCTCTCGAATGAAACGTAGACGTGTAACCAGTTAAACTAAGGCTACTAAAACTCTGTTGGTTGAGAACAGTAATCTCAAAGCTTGGAATTTGAAGCAGTGTTTGAGGTACCTAAAAAGAATAGGAAATATTATCAAAGGGGAAAGGAGTTGTAAAGTTAAAAGGTTCATTCATTTTAAAATATACTAACAACGAAAGCAGGATAACATAAATTTAAATGACATCCAGCTCTTCCATCGTATTCGTTAGAGGTCTCGTTTTTTCGGTTCATAGGGTTGGGTGGGATGTAAAGAATTTCTTCCTTGTCATGTCTTTCCAAGTTGACCAATGCTGATTGAAAGACGGACACTAGCAAAACTTGCTTCTGCCTTGCAGTACTATAATTGGCACATATGTAAGTTTTATCACTGGTGTAAGTCCGCTTGCAATAAACTGTAAATGTAATAATAATAAAATAAAAAAATGAAATAAAACTAATTAATCATCAAACAAACTAACCTTGTAGACATTGCCATCATAATAACCATTTTCGCATATTCCCCGAAACACGATAAAGTAAGGAAATGAGTAATGGCCTTCTGTCGAAGATTATGTTTGATTTTAGCAAGTATTTCTCAGTGTTAGGTTCCTCTAAATGTTTGCTAACTTCATGGGGAGGAAACTCATCAAAATATGTTCTCCAGATCCTAAAAAATATATTATATAAACAGAAAAGAAGAAAGATTGATGAAAATTCATTTTAATTAGATTAATTATTTATTTTGAAAATTAATTTCACTTACTTATATGGTTGTCGACTTAAACTGTAGTCTACATTCCATCCGCATTGTGTAGATAAAATGGTTTGGATAACAATTTGCGTACTTCTAAGCTTAGGGCATGCTTCGATCGGGTCAACCTTGTAACACTCGTCTAGAACACATCTTGCACGATCCAAATCATAGGGATGAAAAGTTCCGTTCGTATTGGAGAGGATACATTCCTCGCACCAAATCGCTTCCAATTGATAAGTAATATTTGCAAAGATAAGGAAAACGCCAGACGGCACTGTACTTTCATCCATTTGTCGAGATTCCCTTTCACAATCCACCATATCATGGTACGTATTATAATCATCTCTAGGAGCATTTGCGTACATTTTAAATGTCCAATTTCGGGCCGTTTCAACCTTATCTGGGGTGTCACTCGAGCCAATCATCAGCATGCAATACATTAAAATTTCAGAGCGAAGGAAATTGGCATTCGTGTTATTTCCGGATTCTTCACAAACTTTATTCATTTCTTCGTTTGATCTTTGCGTTGTTAAACAAACAGATATACAATGCGACATGTCATTCTCAGGAACTCCTTTGCATTCTTCTTCCATGTCCATACACTCAAAGTAAGTGTAATGATTTGCCAAGCGTCCAATGTCAGAGCCAAGAGTGGAGTTTGTTGTAGGGGAACCAATCACTGTCAGATACTCGTTGTAAATATCAACAAATTTATTCGCAAAGTGCTGAATATGCCTTTCGGATTTGCAATTACGAAGCTGTGTAGCTTCTGCAGAATCGTCACTCTCATCATCATCGGCTTCTTGACCAATATTAACGTTGTCTGCACCATTTGTTTGACTAGCTCCCCTTAGTCTCGAACTGTGAATATTACTTGCATAGCAATCGTGTGTGCTACACTGTGTGGTAGAAATCGTATAGTCTTTAGTTCGCTGGTCATTTTCATTTAGGTAATAGTCCGTTCTACCTTCCCCACGCTCTGTACAAACACATTGTGGAACGGGCCATTTTTTCTTACATTTATCAGAACACGCTCGGAGTCCAATGTTTCTTGGGCAATTAATGTGGCAGTATGGTTTGGTTAAGAGTTGGGTACATCTACTATGACAGGGTGCCGTATTCACCAGCTCTCCTGCACACTGTGGAACAAACGTTCCATCACCACTTTTACAAGCTTCGTATTGCAAAAGCATCAACTTTTCCCGATAGCATTTTTCAAGGACTCCAACATCCTTTGCGTTATTCTCACTATCCGAGGACAACTTAC
>JAANSO010003704.1:0-11028 GCA_036507315.1 Lepidocyrtus fimetarius | reverse complement strand
GAATTACTGCATTTAGTACGATTGAGCTGAAAAGAAAGAGAAAAAATCAAGAAGAAGGCAAACATAATCGTAACTCTTCTTTGTGGGTCTAATTCTACAGTGTCCATCCCATCCATCCCGTTTGTTTCGGTTTCATTGCCAGTGACAATGACCATGATGATGATTTGGTGATGATGAGAACAATGAGAAGGATGATGATGCAATTTCATTCTCATATATACATCAAGTCTTTTTTATGTTTGAACACACTTTACTTTTATTTTCTGCTATCTTAATATTCCTATTATGCTGGATTGGTGAATGATAATAGAAATAAAAACGGACGCAATCAAACTTTTGTTTTTGTTCTCTCTCCTTTTTCTTTTGCTGAAATGGACATTTAGCTTTGATATTGACCTTTTCCTTCCTGATCATTGCATTGAAAAGAAGGGGAAATGAGTGTACATGAGCTTATGTATTTTTAGCGTTTGTAATAAAGCACGAAATGAATCTTGATATTTTTTCTTCTTGAGAAAGATACGGCAATATTGTCCAGCTGCTCACATCATTTACACCGACAATGTCCACGGAAATGCCTCAATTTCTTGAGAAATCGCACATGTGATATGGTTTTTATTGAGTATTTTTGTGGAGGATGGAAAAATATAGCAGAAAATTATTGCGTGTCTTTTTATCAGACCTTCTTGTAATGACGAGGATTTGATTATGATTGCTTTTCACAGGAGTGAGCCATCATTGAACTAGATCGATAGTGGAGATAAAAATTAGATAAATTCTTTTGGTGAGTTGGGGTAAAATGATACAAAGTAACTTTGCCGCACGCACAAACACCATTAGCAGGCATGTGAAGAAGTAGTAAACGGTCAAATGAACACGTTTGTACTATTTATCTGTATTTATCTCCCGAGGTAAAAGTTCCACTTGAAAGAGAATCCGGAATAACAATCATAATAATGATCATTTGTCCCTATTTACTTAAATAGCGTATTTGCTTAGTACTATATATGATAAAGATAAAACGAGATTTAACTTTCCTTTGCAATTTACCCAGCAATTTTTCAATCCTTTCTCCATTTCCCTACCCTTTTTTATCTCACTCAGTGTGTCCCTCTCTACAGGGACATATAAACAAATGACTGTGCAAATTGGATAGGCTAACCAATCCATTAAGTTGACCTGTTCATTCTCCGATATTAACAGTTCACTCACTCACTTACTCACGCACCCGCTCACGCTTCTCCGTTCTATACAGCTCATTGGGTTTTGACTTGGACCAAACCTTTGGAAACTGGACACGGTTCTACAAAAAAGGCAATATGTGAAAGAAAATTTTTTCATGCATGTCCATCTAATTCCAAACTGTATCAGTTAGTACCGGAGGGTATTAACCCATCAAATAGATAAACGCAGTGAAAAACAACCCTTCCCTATCATCCTCCGTTTTCCTCCCTGTCCTCCTCCTGGGAAAATATCTACATGAGAATGGGCTAGAAAAATACTTTATTTTACCTAATAATAAATACTAGTCAGGACTGGCCCTATGTTTACATGACATTATCTGCACCGAAAAAGAGAAGTGCATACGAGAAAAACTTGTCTAATATCCCTGGTATTAACCGGGGGCTCTTCTCTCTTCATCTCTCACTATGTGCTCTTCGGTCACTTAAAATTATCTTTTAAAGCGTGGTCAATCCAATAAAATAATGGGCTCTTCTGTACAAAAGCAACATCCAACCCGCCACGATTAACTTTATATAACGTCACCGGTTTAGTTCCCTCTAATCCTCAAATCAACTCATCTCTCGCCCAGTTTGAAGGATACAAATCGTCCTGATCCGGGAAAGAAAAAATATAAAAAAAACTTATTTTTAACCCCTTTCCTTTCTCCTTTCTCCCGCTATTTCTTTCTCTTATTCAATCCGCTCATGCATCACGTCATCAATTCACTTGTTGTTTTGTGCACATTCTAATACTCTTTTATAAACTTGTAACAATTTTGTAACCAGTTTTTTCAAGGAGGTGAACAGGAACATCACATCATCATCACACACACATGGCATGAGCCCAACCCTATTACGCCTCACTTGATACTTTTGACTTGACTTTTTCTTCTTTATCTCTACTTTCCTCCTCATTTTTTCTGAAAAATTCAAGTTTTTGTTACTGGTTGTAGTATAGCTACCGCCGGTAGGACATGTTCAGCTTTCATTTCATTTCAATTCGTCAAGTGACCGGTGAGCCGGATGATAAATCAAATGAAGTAAAAAGTAGATGGAAAAGGGTTCCATTGTATTAAATGCCTTCAAAAAAGAGATAAATGAATGAAATGGAGTAAATGGAAAATTGGACAAATTATTGGAATGATATCTGTCTGTTATCTTCTTGAAAGAGAAAAATCTTTTTTAATCTTGTTTATGGACTATCAAGTAGGAGAGAAGAGTATGCGTACCTTTAGAAATATGAATGATACGAGAGAAGATGAAGGAATATATTAAGATAATCATGCGGATCATGATCATCATAGTTTCCAAAGTTTTCAATGTTTCAGGGGAACAGTACAATATAAGAGAGGTAAAAGAATAAAAAACCCACGGAAATATGTCCCCTTTAGGTAAAAAAATAACTTCGAATGATATTCCATGCCATAATATATATTTTGATAAATAGTCCTACTTCCACTTGGCTGCTGTTTCCAGGGAGGATGATGATAATCAGCTTGTGCTTGGATCATTTTAAGTGACAGCTTGTCTTTTCCTTCCTGGTTTCGATTAGGTTTAATAGGATTCCTCCACCAAACCAATCATAATTTATTTCATTTCATTTGATTTTTTCTAAAAAATGAATATCTGTGTAATAGATTGTCAATGCTCCGCCTATTTCTCCCTTTTTGGTTTTTGGTTGTAAAAGTAAAAAACAACAATTCTGGAAAAAAGGCAAGAATATGGTGAGTTTAATGATGTTGTTGCTATGATGTTGTATTATGCTGCGGCGGCGTCGATGACGATGTTGATGAAGGGTGGCTATGTATAAGTAGGCAGTAGTAATTTAGTGGGTGCTCTCTCTGGTGTGCTTTGTCCTCTTGTAATGATTGTGTATGCTTTTATGATGTTTTTTTACCATTGTTAATTTAAACAATACTTGCTTGATGATGAAAATAAATGATGTTGCGTTAACAAAAAAGAATTTTACAAGTTTTCCAGGAACAAGAGAAGCACAAGCTCCTACACAACTTCATTTTTGGACAGGTCGCGTGCACCTAGTTTGTCACACATTTTGACATTGACACTTTACGTCACTTATTCTCTGTGTTTGTGGAGGATCTACACTTTTTTATGAATGTCTTCAACACAAGAGAGCTGTTAATCATTTTATTGTAAGTTCATTGTCAACTATTTTCTGAGACAAAAGGAACAACCCTTTCCCCACAAGTCGAACTATGCCACCCATTTTAATGTGATTTTCTTTCCTTTGCTTTCACTTAGTTTTGTCCAAATGAAATGGTAGTTATCCATTTTGGTACACTTGGTGGCTTTGATTGACGTGGACGAGCGTTTACTGTTTTCATGGGAGATGGATTGAATGTCACAGGAATGCGCAAGGTTCACAAAATAGATATCAATTCATTGTGAATCATCATCCTATCGTGATATGAATGTAGTATTTTGAATGTGTGTGTGGCCATGCATAGTATTATTTCAACTTTACAGTTTTCAACTTTTGTATATTTGCATTTCATTTATGACTGGATGCCCTTTCCTCATGTTGAATTTCAAAATTTTCTCTGTAACTGCAAAATGCCTCAAACTCTTCGGGATAAAGCGTCTCTCTCCTGGGAATATTTTCAATTCCATGAGAGAGCTTTATACTTAAACACTGTACTACGGGAACAAACTCAATCAACCGTTTTTTGTGTAGAAGCAACAACAAAGTAGAAAGTTGTTCAAGTTCATTAAATTTTAAACGCATTTTCCTTTCGCCATTTCCAATGAATGAATCAAATTGAACAAATTCTCTGTCTTTGCTAGATCCCATTACTCCTCACTCACCCATCAGCATTTATTTAATAGCAGAGGAGCGTTGCGGTGGTCGTGTGTTTGTGCTTTTTTAGTTTTTGAAATCTAACACCGGATATTACAACTGGATGCTTTCATCAAAATGTCACCGAAGATGTGGAAGAAGATAATAGCGATTTATAATAAATAGAAAAAATATAGAGAAATGAAGAGAAAGAAAAAAATGAGCTTCACTTTGTCTATTAACTTTTATAGATTCTTTTTTTATTCTATTTTCATATCTCACTTGCATATCTTTCATGTAATTTACAAGGAATTCAACATTTATCCCCGGAAATAGAAGCCGAAACAGTAAAAAAATATGATGGGATCAGTTTTTAAGGTAAAAAATAAATTTTGTTGGGAAAAGTTTTGAAATGTAAGATGGAGAAACGTACGATTTACTAAGAAAACTAGGGCTTGATAAATAAATTGTGGTGGTTGGTGGTTTATGGTTGGCTTTTACCAAAAGAGCTTCCCTTTTTACGAGAATAAAGAATAACTTTGATTTATATGCAAAGAGGATAACTTCCTCCTGTCTCCCTACTTTTTTGATCTTTGTTTAGAGTAAAAGTTGTTTTTTTACAGACAAAAACCACTTTTTTATTAGTAAAAAGTGAATTTTGTAGTAAAATGCGTAGATAATTGCTTTATTGCTTAAACTGAGGTGGCAGGGAAGCGTGTGGATAAAAAAGTCTCGTTGGTCTGTTTTGGTAGTGTCTTCCTTTTCATCAAATAAACAAGAGAGATAAGGATGTTGATAGCGTCGACGACGACGTTAATGTAGAGGGTCATTTTTTAGAAGTGGTGCTGCTGCTGAAAAGAAATTAAGGAAATGGGATTTCATCTCTTAAGTTTTAAGCCTCTTGAAACAATTATACCCTTTTAGGTTGAATTAAACCGTGAAACTACAAATCTCTTTTGCACTTTTCCATTTTTCTGGATATTTACCGGAACCTCTCGCTGTTATAAATAGCCATCCTCCTTGATAGTTATGCGTTTCTGGTTGGAGTTAAATGCGTGCTCATATAAAAGTTTATAATTTTTGTGGATTGAGATGATCCACAATGAAAGGAAGAGGCATGATCATATATTCACTTTTAAAAGAATGGCTTTTTCCCATTAAAATCACTACTTTTCGGGTTCCGGTCCGCGGTCCTTTTTATCATATCATGTGGAAGTAGCGGTCAGATGAACATCACTAAATGTGCAATGGACATTTTCCGGTGACCGGAATTCGATGAGTTGTTTATGGGGAATATCCAACACGATATAAATATATTCGTTGGTTTTTATGGAGTTAAAACAAGTGCAAGAAATTATACCGTAACGAGTTTATAAATGTTAGAAGCTCATGACATGAAAATTGGTTTCACAATCCTTCAAACAATAAGAAAACTGCTTTATCATTTATTACCATGCATCATGCCATGTTCTGAAAACCACACGTTTTATTCTATTCATTGATGGAACATGACAAGAATCAACATTTAATCTTTGAATTTTAACAATGAAATACAAAAGAAACTCGGGGAAAGGAAGAGAGAGTTTCATTGAGATAAGAAGACAAAAAGAGGAGAGGAAAAGGAGTTAGATAACAAGAATTGTTGCTTTATTTTAAAACGTGTATATTGAATACCTAAAGAAATTCAACTGAGGTGAAGAGTAATTGAATTTATTGTAACGTAAAAGCTTATTTTCTGCTGACTGTTACTTAATAAACAAGTGAATAAGCTTTTGTTTGCAACCTGATCTGAATAATGTGAGTATTGTGAATGAACGGAACAAAAGTATTGACTAATCCATATTGAATGTGAGAGGGAGAACCCTTCAAAATCTAATATTGCACAATTCCACAAATCAAGTTGTGCTGCATACAACCTCTTTCCTTTCTTCCTTTGTCCCCTATTATTTCGTTGAAAACATGAGTCATAACCCAACAACTTCCCGTTTTGTAAAGTTTTTACCTTAGGGCTCCATCTGCCCCCTTTCTAGAGCATCCATGGCAAAAACTTTCTGTTAGGGTCACCAATGCAGCTTTAGTTTTGCCAAGGTGCGTATAGAGTCGCATATATCTTCAACTTTCTTCATAGCTTGAAATATTTGATTTTATGCAATACATGTCAACCTTATGTAGTCACTTTTCTGGAAAATAGCTTTTTCCTTATCTCATGCCTATGCAGATTTTCAATAGATTGATTGAATTAAAGAAATTTGCTTATCTTCATGAAGAATGCGACGTCTTCGTATGAAGGATATCTTTTTGGTCAGAAATGAATACAAAATACGATGATGAAGTCCAAAATACATATGAAATGAAGCAATTAAAATAGTTAGACAGTATTATCATGCCACTCTTATCATCATCGGCATTCATTTTTATTTAGGACAGAAGCTGAGGTTTCATGAGCATTATTTCTATGATGATTGATTTGGAATGTTAGGACGTGGCAGTTTTAGATATTCTGTGGGCTGAGGTCTTACGTTTGAAAGGAAATGGGAACAATTAAAACAAAAATATTTTGGAAATGATCAACCAAAAACTTAGGAGTGAATAGGTTGGCATTTATAGAAAGAAATTCACATGTAAAAGGTACATTCCACAAATAAGAATGCTTTAAAATGTTATTTCATTAAACTAAAATTGTATAAAAAAGGAGTCAGTCGGTCTTGTTTGTTCTTGAGTCTGAAAGCCTAGCCAGCACCAGTATTTATAAATTCTAGAGAAAAGGAGAATAAAATACCAGTAATCAATCACGATACAACTTAATTTTTAATTAATAATCAGTAACGGTTAGTAATTAAGAAGGCTTCATATTTTGGTACTGGAAATACTGGGGTTGTTAAATTGTAGAAAATTAAAAAATTAATTTGTTTTTGATTTGTTTCAGAAAACTACAGCTGTGAATTAACTAAACCGTTTCCAGCCCTTATCTTTCCCGGTGAATTAAATGAAGAATCATGGCTAGTTACTGTAATACCAATGAATACGCTCACTCCCACATGAGCCAGGATCTTTTGGACTGGTGCAACCAGATTCAAATATTACGCAATATCCGAGTTGGTCAACTATGTGACAACTTTAGCGATGGAGGTGAGTAAAATATTAAAACTGATAAGTAGTCAGTTAATTGGGATTAACAGAGGTTTGTTATTTTCCAGTGTTGTTCCTGCACCTTGTCCATCAGTTGTTGCCTGACTCTTCGGAAGAAGTGATGCCATTGTTGGGAACTGTTTTTGCTGCTGAGAACCACTTTGATAAAATTGAAAACTGGAAAAAGATTAATGAAGCTGTACTGCGCAAGTATGATTTGGTACGGTCAGAGTGGTTTTTGACCTACCTTGCCAAAGCTAAAGATGGATACATTCAAGATGTAAGGGCAAAAAATATAAAATATGCTTTAATCATAACAGTTAACAATTTTGTATAAAATGCTTTTGTTTGATTTCCTGAAGCTTCTTGAGGATCTGAGGAAAGTTGTGCCAGAACCTCCAGTCAATGTCCGTTACTACGATAATTTGGACTATGGACGTATAACAGACACTTCTGTCCATTCAGTTGACTTTGGGAACAGGGACAGACGGTTAAGTGGCAATGGTCCTAGACCTATATTCTTTGAAGAATTGGAATCTCGGTATTTGGAGCTAGATTATGACCGTGAGAGGGACAGGTCACGATATCAACAAAAGAAAACTTTCTACAGTGATGATGATCTTCGAGAAATTGAACGGCAGGATGAGTATCAACACCGTCCTCACTCTTCATATTATCTAACTCCGTTGGAGAATGAGTTGTCATACTCAAAACGCTTGGGGAATGGAAGATATCGTACTGGATTTAGAAACCTTAACAGACGGGTTTCAAACCAGCAGGAATGGGAAGACCAGCGACAGAACTAACAAATTACGGCAGATTCAGCGAAACGATAACTGGAGCTTCTGTAGGCGACGAACTTGGCAAAAACCATTTATGCGCTATCGCCAATACAACAATCGATCGGGATATTACCGTAATTTAAATTTTTCGAAAAATCGCAGTGGTTATCGGAGACGATTTTCACGAAATACTGGCTTCCAAGGGAAGGTGCCAATTCATTCTCTGGATGAAATTGAGACCCCAAGACAAAATGAACCGGTTACTACTGAAGAATCATCTCAAATTGAAAATGAAGGTGATTACTTAAATCAAAGATTCAATTACTATCAGAACCGAAGTTACGCGTTCAACAGTCAGCAAAGGTTCTCCAAGTATTTTTTACAAATACTACCTTCAGTATCCTGTCAGTTGCAACAACTGCATTGATAACAATTTAGAATGCAGGTGCAAGAGATTCGGTCTTGATAATTTCTTCAATGACTCTTCTGTAATCTATTAGTTCTGTTTGAATTGTTGTTTTCTATGGATTGTCAACATATAATTTTGCAAAGATGAATTTGTTCTTTTATTAATTATTTAGTCTTGTTAAGTGCATTGCAGTATAATTTCCAATATTATGTATCTAGTGTTGAGTTTTGTAATCCAATTTGATTGACACAAGTATTGAGTAATGTACGAGCATCAACTCGTTTTTAAATATTCAATTCCCTGTAATGAATTATTTGTTTGGTTGAACGACCAATTATTGTTAAAAACTGCAAATATTGAATTGAACTAATTGAAGTGTATTGTTTAGTTTTAGTTGTTTTCATTTACATGTCTGTGAAGTAGATTTTACTATATGATAGTGTGTAGTAAGCTGTAAAAGAAAAATAAATGATTGTTATGATTTGATGGAGTGATCGAAAATCACGTTGTTTCTTTGTTTGTATAGTACTTAAGTTTTTTCTATGGCCTTGTAAAGAAAGGGCTATCAGGCCAGGAAAAGAGATAACAAGGGATATTTGATTTCAAGACAATATGTAGTCGATCAACTTCCTTTACTGACCGATCAGTATTTTGATATCGTATTTTTCATAAGATTTGTATCGCCTACTGCCGATAGTGTAGAATTTAAACTATCACTTTCGCTAGGAAAATGCATAACATCGTCGTTTTTACTACATTATTACTCAGATTACAAATTACGAGCAAAGAACCAACACAACATGCAAATTGGTTTATCATTAAAAGTTGTGTTGGATTTACCACAACTTCCTTCTTATAATTGAAGTCTGAATTGAAAAAAATGCTTAGAATAAGGATATGATTTTATAAGTATGACAAACACGTCTCTTTAATAGTATAATCGGCTACATTGGTTTGCCATTTGTTTGGATTTTCCAGAAAATAGAAAACCTCTGACATTCTAAGAAGTCTTCATTAACACTATAATTTCTATTTTCCTAATTTTCAAGCACATATTAACAGTTGCAATCTATGCATTTATGTAGGCATACACTGCATACGATTTTATTTCCTTCATTGATTAAAATTACTTTGGTGGAATACTAAATCTGAACTCAATGTCAAAAAACAAGGATAGCAACAATATATTAGTTGGGGCGGATTTCTTGGGGCCAATTGAGGTTACAAGATACTCCTCCAGAAAAAAATCGGAAGGTAACATTACTTTTGGATTAACTACATGAAATTGATTTTTAATTACTCGGTAATGTTACAGGGGTGGTTCTTTCATTTCGCTATGAAACCTATGAAGTTATTTGTAAAAATGTCAGAACTGGAAAAGTGGACACCAATGGTAAGACTTTATTTGTTTATGGACAATTTGCAGCTGTAACTGATGCAATCCCTTTTTGATATATTCTAGTCAATCTTTTCGAAGTAAAGGAAATTCGAGCAGGAAAAGGCTCCAAAGATTTCGAGAGGTGGGGCACTGAAACTAAAAAGATTGAAAATTCAAGATGCTTCGTTCTGTATTATGGGACAGAGTTCAGGCTGAAAACTTTATCAGTTGCTGGTATAATGAATTAAATCATGATTAAATTAAATTACATAATTCATTTCATAATACATTCAATGTAAATATTCGTTTTAAAAGCTCAAAACAGGAGAGAAGCAGATCGCTGGATAAAAGCTTTAGAATATGTAATCGAAAAGAAGCCAACTTCATACCTAGCACAAATGGACATTTGGATTGCCAAACATTATGAAAACTTGATTGAGCCAACAAACCAGCCAAAGTAAAGCAAAATAATAATGCTTCGGTCACATAACTTCCGTTCTACATTTTAAAATAATTTTCAGGCTTTCACTAAAACAACTCAAGGATTTTACTAATCGAGTCAGTTTTAAAATCTCTGTTGGAAAACTAAAGGAAAAATTTCAAGTTGAACAAGATCAAGACGGGGCTTTAAGCATAATTGGTTTTACTAAACTTGTCAGAGAATTCCTTCATGATCAGCAAGTTAGCAAACATGTTTACAATGATTTTCCAGACATCTTTTTTAAAAATGTCAATTATAATAAAATTAGCCTTTTAAGCGCTTCCTTGTATTTCGCAGATATTCACAGATTGTTTTGGAAAATACGGATTAGAAAGTAAAATTGATTTGACTGGCTTCCAAGAATTTCTCCAGCAAGAACAACACGAAGTTAAATACACCGACTACATTTCATTCTTTCGTGAATATGTAAACTCAGGAAGTCGAGGCACGCCTTATATGAATGCGCAAGAGGTAAAGTAATTTTGCCAATCTAATCAACTACCTCCGCAGCGGATTTCCCGTTATTTAAATTTAATCTTGTGCATCACAGACGTTTTTGAAAATGTTTTTGTTTGGTACAGGCCGTAGATTTTTTGTTTTCCAAGCAAAATCAAGTCTGGAATAAAAAATTCGATGTTGTAAATCCAGAAGATATGACTCATCCATTATCTTGCTATTGGATAGCCTCCTCTCATAATACGTAAGTAAAAATTGCTTTGTTTAGATGATATTTGTCTAAAATGTGATTACTTCTGTAGATATCTAACTGGAGATCAAGTATCATCTGAATCTTCTGTTGAAGCGTATGCCAGATGCCTTAGGCAAGGATGTC
>JAANSO010003703.1:0-11028 GCA_036507315.1 Lepidocyrtus fimetarius | reverse complement strand
ATAAAGAAAAACCATGTACTATTGAAAAGAAAACTCGAAGCAGATGAAAAAGATAAAAGAATTTAATTTAATGAATATTAATGAAGTATACCAACATATAGAGCATACGCCATTATAACTTCCCTTTTTTGATTCATGTTTTTTTGTTTGGGTTTTTGATAAAGACTTTAACATTAAAAACTGATAAATTACTTCAAATAGGCATTGAACCTTAAAGTGCTTGGCTTTCCACAAGTAAGGGTATTGTAAAACAATGAGACTCATTAAAACATTGCAAACAACAAAATTAATTCATAATTGCAATTGGAAGTCTCACTTGCAATTAATTTAAACTTTTTTACGAAATTATTAATGACTAAAAATAATTATAATGAAATATTACTAATAAAAGTATGTTAATGGATGTTTTATTGAAATTTATAGAGCAAAAAATCTACTTAATAAATATGTAGGTATTGGACAAGCCATTTTACTTTTGGAGTCATAAAGCATTATTCCAACTGGCTAAGGAAATAAACTACTTCCAGATATTCTTGTTTTTTATAGTTTTTAAGTACGGCCCAACAAAGAACTTTTCTCCATTAAATCACAAGTTAATAGTTTTAGTTCAAGGTTAAAGCAATCCTCAATGATAATGCTTACACTGACATTAAAGTAACAACTAAAAGTGGCGGCAAACAACAATTAAAGGAAGTCTTCTAACAATATCGTATTCTGTCTCCAAATCAGCTATTCTTTCAGTCTTTCAGTAATCTTAAAATTATACTTTGTTTTATGACCAACCTTACACTTTTAATGGCATTTACAAGTTATCTGGGTTTTTATTATCATTCTTATAATTAGGATTATTGCGGTGGATCATATCAGGATGTACTATTATAGTAAGTGCAAACTTAATGAAAAAATGAATTGTAAAGATAAAAATATAATGACATTTATATCCGCTGCTGCTCATATATAGGATAAGAAATCAGGTAGTATACACAGGACCTACATGAAGACTGGACATTAAATATTTCGTAATTAATAGGAAAAACAGACGTTAGACATGTTCTATTTCACAACCGACCTTGGTTATGCAACTTGCATGGACAATTTTTCTAGCATTGTTCTATAGCAGACAATGGAAACTGACATTTTCAAAGATAGTTCCCAGCGAAAATAAAGAACGTCTTTTCTGTACCATTCTTATCAACAGTTTTCCTTGTCATTTTTTTATTTATTTGAAATTATTATGCATAAAGCATTATTTATGATAATGTTCCAATAACAATGAAAATCCTTCGGTTTTGGTACAAGATGAAAAGAACTTGAGCAACAAGAGAATTTTTTATTTATTCAATTTATGTGGAATATAATAAACAAATAAATATTTATTTATCAGAATCATCATCCTGAGATTCCCAAAGGCATTAGATAAGATTTGGAAAACAAGACAGATTTAGATATTTATGTGTCATATACGTACAAAATGTGAAAGTCTCATTATTTTCCTAACTCGCTGTTCTTTTTTACTTGCTCAAGTTCTGACTTATAGTAATCGTAGCTTGAAACCATAACGGAAACGGATATTTACTTTTGTTACTTATTTCCTCTTGTTCTAAATCTGCTTTGTTTCATCCTTAGGCTTTTACATTTTTATTTATAAGATAAAGCCTAAGGATGTACAGAAAATTTTTTTCTTAGAGAATAACTATAAGGTAGACAAACTGATTAGAACATTTTGCAAGAATGCTCAGTTTGCAAAAATTAAATATTGAGGGTGACCTTCAAGTGATGCACAAAGTTCCATCATTTTATAATTCTGTTTGCCATGTTTGTCTTTAGACAAATACACCAATTGTGCCGAATTACTTTAATATATACAAAGCCTAATCCGATATCTGTCAGAAAGGATTATAGGTATGGATTTTGTGAGTTACAAAAGTTATCAAAGTACCACAAATATCTATTTAGATGTAGGTGATTTTTCTGCAAGATCTTTTGCAACCGACCAACGAAAGTTTTTTTGCAATAGCAATTTGATGCAAAAATAAAACGAAGCAACTGTCAAAGAATTTTTCATTAAATGAGATGAAAGTTCTTTCGAGCATGTAGATTTTAATTTATTCAAACGATTGACCAACTTTAAAAAAGATTTTACTAGAAACATACTAAATCTGTACAAAATGTTTCTGAAAGTCAGTAATTGAAATTCCTTTGTTATCAAGAAGGAAATATAGAATCAAATGTGGTACTGATGGTAGAGTTGTTGAAAATTCGCAAGTAAGTCTTTCTTTCACATACATGTTTCAACTTAAAAGAGTTGTTTGATATGAAAAAGTGTGTTTTTGTGTAGCACTAAAGGAATGTTCCTGGAACTATTTTCAACCGCTTTATCTTCATTTTTCAAAGAACAATTTTTGGCTAGTACAGGAATGGATAAAAGTAGATTTTAAGGAAATGAAACCGATCAGAAATATGTGCTCCCCCTATAGAGGAATGTCTTGAAAAAGTAATAACCCACACCAATAACGAGGTGTGTTGTACAAACCCCACTTTCTTATCCTTTTCGCGCTTTTTTCATGGCATTTTGCAAAAGTTACACAAAATCGTGTATGATGGTCAATGGCCTATAACAAACGTGCAGTAGTTAGAAATAGTCTTTAAATTTGACTGAGAAACACATTTTAAATTCTCAAAGTTACACGTATAAGCTTTNCGTGTATGATGGTCAATGGCCTATAACAAACGTGCAGTAGTTAGAAATAGTCTTTAAATTTGACTGAGAAACACATTTTAAATTCTCAAAGTTACACGTATACGCTTTCGGTAACAATTTGACCCTGCAAAGTAATGGCAGTGGTAAAAAGAATGTTATTTTGGTTTAAAGAGTTAATTCGAAAAACTTTAATGTCTGTTTAGAGTGGTAACAGCCAATTCATATTAATTTGGCAGATACTCTACCTAATACTATTACTAGTGGGTAGGTTAAAAAGACGTCTTTCTTCATTTAATTTTATTCCTTAAAGGGGATTGAGGATGGTTTTGAAAAAATATGGCTACTTATTTAAAAAAAATACTTTGGACTATTCCTTGTCCAATGCAATGCGTGTGTAAAAGTTTGGGTTTAATGCAGAATTCTTGCACGAAAATACTATCTTATGGAGAATGTGGTAAGCCAGATCAATGACCATATTGAAAATATTGAATTCCTAGAAAATGCCCCAATACTGTTGTTGTATCCCAGTTTAGGAAAAAAAACATGTCTAAGTAGTTGTTTGTAGTGGTAGTTCTTCAAGAAACATATTACAAAGTAGTATTATACATATATTGATAATAATTTTGTAGTTTGCAATTTTTGAAAAAGGAAAATCTCCAGTCATGAGTATAATAATCTGACGGAAGGAAAAACTATGTTATATTAAATTAACCCAAACTGTCTTATTGTCTTCAATTGCAAAATATGTTTAAAAATGTAATACAATCGTATCTTGACTATGAATTGAAGAAATTATTACGCGGTATGGTTTTAATTTCTTACATTTACAAAGGGTTTATCAAGACAGTTCCAAGATTTTTTTCATTTGAGCTTCTTTTACCTTTGCCAAAATCCAAAAACAATTGCAAATTTTGAGGTTTCATATTCATATGCATAATATTTCATAAAAAACAGAAAAAAAGTTTCATTCTGGGTACAGTTCAATGGATAGAAATAATGATGCATATTGACATGGAAGATGATTGGTTAATGCAAACATTTTTTTCTGAACATTTATTTTTATTTAACTGTACTTTCGTCATCCTATTTTTTCAGTCCAGTTTTCTTCCTACATAGTATTCTCTAATAAACAAAACAATTGTCTAAATGTCATTAAAAAGACACTGTTGAACAGCAGTTAGTTTGCAAGAGGTAATTTGAGACGGTGACAAGTGTCAAATTCCATTGTTATTTCTAGCATATTGACATTTTTTGTTAGTGTAAAAAATGAAACCGATACTTTTGTCCATCGTCGTCACTTCATGTTAATACCTGAAGATAAATCTCAAAAAGCCTTTGTGTGATTCTGTAGGATTTCAAGAGGTTTACAGAAAAGGTTCGTTAACACCTTTGCGACTGATGAAAAATAGATGACGTGACGACGTACGAATCAATAAATTTCAAACGGAAATCGGTCGTACTTCAGCGACATTTTGTTTCAAGAAGCTGAGCTTCTATTTAAAGCAATATTGTATTTCAGTTTGAAACTGAGTTTTTTAACTTAAGAAAACAGATGTCTTAAAGAAAATGAAGATTTGTGGGAGACAAAGTGCGTAAAATGGAAACCTATATTGCATCGTGTTTTTCAACAAACTCAATAATATTAAGTTGTACACGTTGCCTTTCTAAGAAGGTTGATGAAAAGACAGCGATGATGATAATGATGACAAGCTTAAGATGTACTTTCAAAACCTGGCGCATCTTTTTATAAGCCATAAAAACCCTGTCTTTTCAAAACTTACTTAGTTAAAATCCAATCCATTTCAATCACTCAGAGCAAACCCGTTAGACAGGAAGCATTTACTAGTTTCAACAGAAAACATTAGTTTTCTGCCTCGTTTTGGCAGTGTATTTTGAGTGCATTTCGATACACTGATCAAATAGGAGCTTCAATTTTCACTATTTTCTTTGATTGTTTTATTTTTATTTACACTGGAAAAGCATTTAAAGTAATGAAATGTGCACTTTAATCTTTAATGTAATCTTTACGCAAATTTTAACTTAAAATTAAATTCAGCACGATAATGTTGCAATCTATATCCAAATTAGTGTCAATCAATATTACTTTAGTTTGTTACTTTCTCTGTGTGAGTATCGGAGTCTTAAAATTTAATTGATATTCTTGTTTTCAAAAAAAATTCAACTGGAAGTCATTTTGCTTCAAGAATAGCTATTGTTTATGTACTTTATTGTTTACTATTCAGAACATATTGTTCATTTAAAAAAAAAGAAGAGACAATGATCCCTTTTGAAAGCGATAAATGTAAAAATGTAGAAAATTTACATTAACAGCAGACGATGTGAATTTTTTTTAGCTTTTTCATCTTGTTCCTCATTAGTCCTTTTCGTATTCCAAGCCCATTAGTTAGATCTTGAGTGCTTTATATTTTTTGTCTTTTGTGAAAGAATGACAAAGGTGTCGGTTGCAGATATATCCTGGATCGAAGCTAATACATCACTTGCATTTTTGTTTTTAAGACGAAGTTAATCTGTCATCTTATTTGCGCTTCTTACTTGAGTATTATATTGTCACAACTCTCCGACTTCTTTGGTTGTATGTCAACACAATGTTGTTTAATGAGAACAATTTCAAGAATAGGATTAACAGAAAAGATAAACTATTTTTTAATAACTCTCACTTTTTTTGCAACTACATGCTAATTAACTTTTTACACTTCTTCCAGCTCAATATCTAACGCTTTCGAAAAACCCTTTGTCACTATTAAGTTTTCAAAAGAGATTGTGTTTAAAAATACTATATGCCCTGTTTTACAATTTGATCAAAGAAAACATGGATATTTCAGTTTTGGTTAAGGTGACAAAATGAGCGACAAAACATTAATGGACTCTAAAAAGATAAAATAGCATCAGTTTCAGTTGAAAGTTTTTACAGTTTAGTTAAAAAGTTATGTCAGAATAACAGCCTTGCATGAATCTTTATTTTTCGCATCGTTCAAATTATAATTGTATCGATTTTTTGGAAGCATCATGCCGTATCCATTCATTATCCTTGTTTACAAATTACAACAACAAAGTACACTAAACAAAATGTGTGGTTCATTCCTTTCAAGTTTCAGCTATTTAAAACACCGATGGTGGTATAACGCTTCCTTGTTCTCCTCTTTCCAATGCCGGCATTTTCCTGTCGAAATGATATATGACTTGAGACCTAATCCTGCTGGCTTCATTCTCTCCCTCTTCCCATTAATGCCTAGACAATTGCCTAAAAGGAAATACAAGAGCATCGACCCAAAGCCATATGAGCATCATTATCATCTCAGCAAGTGCTTACTAGTCAACTAATTCATTGAAGTAATTTTTTATTGCTCTAACAAACTTATAAGTTTTATTTTCACAACTTTCCATCATAATGGCAAACATAATTCATTTACTAAAATTACTTTGCTGATGATGGCTATGATGCTGGTGGAGGAAGTTTATAGGGGAGAAACCAAAGCGCAAACCTGGCTAACTCACAATTTTTAGGTTTGTTTATCTTTTTTATGAAACTTTCATTTTGAAAAATAAGGTCATCGAATGCCTTTGTGAGAAAGCATTTTACCCCATTCATAAGAGTATTTGCTCTTCCGTTTTCAGGAAAACTCTGGATTCACAGCAACCTAAATTACATCTTAAAGTAGTTTGCTTTTTCTGTTATATGAACAAACGCAACTTCGGGGTTTGCTTTACTTCCTTCTTCATCACCGGAACACTAAAAAGAGCAAATCTCTATTGGTGTAGCTACCAGTAAGTAAAAATCAGCATATGCAGGTAGGTAATTCTAAAAAAAGTTTTGTATTTTCTCTGCATAAAATGGATTCTCTTTTTCTTTTATTTTTATAAGTGAACTAATCTTTAGGGAAATTATCTGAAAGAAAAGCTTTCATAAAAGGCACTCATTCAAAAAGCTAAAATAGCTTGCATTATCAAATAACAAAGAAAATGTCGTCATCATCAGCACCTATGACGCCAAACAGGCAAAAAGGATTCATACGCTCTCAAGTTTCCTTCACATGAGCTCTTGGGCTATAATTATTTCTTTAAAAAGTTTAAAAAGAGTAATTTCTTATTGATTTATGTCATAAGTTTTGTACTTCCTTACTTAGTGTATAAAATTGCGATTAATTTTTCCCTTTTAACCTTTCTCCTGGCATTTAAGTTACAATTCCAAATTGCTATTTAATAACTTCCTCCAACGAATACATTTTTGAAACCTCTTGATATTATAGAAATTATATAGATGTGTCCTATTTTTTATATAATTTTTTGTCAATTTTGAGTCTATCAAAACATCCATCTGCATCCAATTAAATAAAAATATCTCTTTAAATTTGAAAATTATGAGCGTGATATTTTACTGTATACGTAGTTTGCAACTCTGGTATTGCACTAGCTTCCTGTTTGTTCATTATTTTTCTGAAAATGTTCAAAAAATTATTCTTGGAACAGATACACATGTTTAAGACCATGGAAATGGTGGTTGTTTTACATCCAAAACACGTCTACCATACTCTATTTTTTGTTATTGCTAATATTATATTGAGCATACGTTCCAAATTCAGAAAATAAATCACAGTCAACAGGACTACTTGTTTTATGCTCCTCTCTTCAAATCGTTTGTTAAAGACGAAAAACATGATTTTTATGTTTATTTTCTCATTCACAAATATATAGGTAAGAAAACAAATGCAACGGTTGGACCAGATTTTATTGTAGAAATCTTACCACAGGCCTTGTTAACAGAAACATGAAAGGGGTTTGCTATTTTAATAAACTTGTAATTCGTGAAAAATAAAAAATCAAGGCCAAGGGAAAGACTTTTGAAACTGTTTTGTTGGCAGAATATATAACTAAATCAAACAAAAAATTTATATTTTTGCTTGGTAAGGCTAGAAAAATTGTACCTGTCCTTTTCTTCCCTTAAAACCTTTGTGCAAACAATACCAAGACAGCTGCAGTGTCCCTTACCACTATTTCAGTATCTAATAATAATAATAATATATTGCGTATTACTTTACCTCCAAGCGCTCTTACTCTCAATATCTGTCTTCACGTAGACACCATATATTTCAAAATTATTGCTAAACTCATTCACTGAACTCATGTAAGTAAGAAAGTCCCTCTCGTTCGCTCACTTTCCTTCACTCACATTTCCATTTAATAATAATAAAATTCCTGAGAAATATGTCTGAATTTATGTAATATACATGTTCCCTTCCTGTCTTGGCCATATACCTACTTTTACTGGTGCTACCTTACCAAAAAATACTTTTAAAAAAGACAAGAAAGAGTTGATGAAGTTTTCCACATTCCCTTCCGTTAACAGTTTTCTGATTCTTCCGTCTCGTTGTCTACAAAACCAATGTCCTTCGCTTTTGTCTGAAATTTCGTTTTTCTCAATAAAATATTTTTGCACATAAAATATAAAAAACCAAGAGAGATGGATTTAGTCAGGGCACAGGAGCATTCAAAAATCAGTTTTTTGTAGCAAAGGAAAATTTGAACAAATACAAATAGAAAAAGCATATGGATCAATAAGCACGTAAGTATCCATTGATACTTTTACTCTGTCCTTTTGGTTTTGCATTAAGATTGCTGATATTGTCATCATAAGATTGAAACCTTATTGGGTCATTCTCCCGTGCCTTTACTCATCTCTACATCTATATATGTTCATATTGTACTACTATTAATAAAAAATATTATGTAATAAAAGTATCAAAACGATTTTAGCAAAAGAAAGGAGCAAACGGAAGCAAGAAAAGAAAGGCCCGATACACAAATTGAAGTGAAACAGGAAATGTAAGGAAAAGTCATGATTTATCATCGTAGAATCCTCCTCCTTGACTTACTTTTCCTTTTTCTCTGTTAACATCATAATATCACGGAGAAAAGGACAGGTTTGAATGTGGAAGGTACATATACATACATATTGTACCTATATGCAATAATCAATTCCTATATCAATGAAACGTAATCTTCTAATCCAAAGTAGGCAAATGTCTATTCTTTATAGAAATTCTGCCCCATTGGAAATTGTTGCTACTGCAAACAAACGATATTCTACACTGATATATTCTCATAGAATGAGAGCAGGAGGTTTCTGATATAAAACTTCAGATTTAGCTTTTGTATTCTTTCATTCTGTCACTGTTTGAGGACGCGAAAAGGAAAAAGTGCACTTTGCTTTCTTCACGTTCTCCTTACATAGTTCTATTCAATTGTTAGAACTTTTCAACCATGCTTCACTGACTTAACATATTATACCCTTCCTATTCCTTTTCTGAGAATAAAAAGAAAAGTGATCGGAGGAGGAATATCTTGATTTTGATACGCTATGTGTGCTGATGTTGCTGGTACATTCTCGTTTCACTACTGTTGCTTTCTCTTTTTCCTCAGTGATACAAATCTGATGAAAGGGATGATGATAGAAAAAAGCATGATGGGAATTTTCACCTCACCATTCAAGAAAAAATTCTACATAGTTGTTTCTTCATGAAATTATTTGCAGCAAATGAAATGTTTGTTATTTTCTAAGAAAAAAGTAAGGTATTCTTGACGGGGTTCAAATGCATGGTATTGTTTGTTACATGGTTTTGCAGCAATCAAATTGGTATTACGCTAGATTATTTTCATCCCATCGTACCCATCGCATTCTTTTCATTCATTCTAAAAACATGTTTTGAGTGGCCTACTGGAGAAAAAATTTGGAGGATGTGATACTCAAAAACAAATTAAGAAGTTGTATGCACCACTGCTTTCTCATTTTGCACCGGATGATCCAAAACTAAGAAAAGTTAATACAGGCATGAGAAAGGTATGTAGGTAATCTCACAACAATCCCATGTGGTACGTCCATCGGAGAAAACGATTTGTATCGTTTCGTTGAATCCGTCGTTTACGAGCCCCAAAACTGTGAAGGTCAAAATGTTTTTAAGTCATCTTGGACCAAACTTGTATGGTTATTCTTGGAAGTACGATTACTGGGCATTTCCAATTTCAATTTTATCTTTTCGCTGAAATTTAATCATAATACATTTTTTCGTTGAAATTTAGTGTACTTCCAACAAAGTTTTATTTTTAAAGAGAAACGATAGGACTGCTATAAATGGGTTTCTTTTCCGGGTTTAGCTCTTTATTGCCTTATTATCCATGTGTGGCCACAACAATTATTGCATTCATCATACACGCAACAGAAAAATCTTGTTCATTTTCACGAATAAAATGCTAATAATTTTAGTGATCCGGACAAAACCAGACGGAAGTAATTTATTTATTCCTTCCAGTGAATCGATATCCCTCCACAGGTTTTTAAAAGAAAGTGCATTTTACGCATAGTGCAAACAAAACTTTACCTCATTAGCATATAAAGCCCATTAATTAAGTAAACAATCTCCTGTTACTTTTGTTATTGACCGCCATTACAACATAAAGAGGTAAATAAGTAAGTACTTAAAATATCAATGCGCGTTTGTTGCCGAGTAAAAGTGAGAGTGACCATGAAAAAGAAAATTGTATTCAATCATTTAGCAATATTACTGCTTTATGTACACAAACTGATAAAAACAACAAAACTTGCGTGCTTTTGTTAATTAGGCAGATTTCTAAATGAAATTCTGTTTTTTCATTCCCCTCACCACACTGGCCTTTCCTATTTGTTTTCATATCACTAAAAGTTTAAAGTAGATTGTTCCATTTAAACTTTAAATTGCTTCCTATTTCTGCATCCTATTGGCCGCTTCCTCTCTGGCCAGTTAGTTAAAATGTCAAATTATTTTATTAAGTGCTTATATTCTCATAACAATTTATAACTTTTCTTTCATAACTTTCTATGAACTTTAAAGCCGGCTTGTACGTTCTCAACATAAAAATAAAAAATTGAAAAGGCCACTCAGTCACGATCTATCTTCACTATTGCCCATTAACTGAAACACGTGCGCATTTGCTTTTACTTCCCCTTTTAAGAAAAAATATTGCGTGCCATTCCTTATTGAAGGAAGGCGCACAGAATTACGAAAGAGAGTTCAAAGTCAAGGAGAGTTTCTGTGAGAGGAAAGGCACATGACTCCAACTGCAAAGCTACACCATTTTGCTGCTACGCACACTTACATAACACGACAAAATTCTCGACCAAAGCTGGTTCATTTGTTAGACAATTTTAACCATATAAGACCAGTATTGAATGGTTACGTAATATACCTATACAATGGCGGAACAAGGAAAGAAAGAACCAGCGCAACGTCAAATACAAAGGCTTTTGTATCTCTGAAAAAAGACCAGGAAGGAAG
>JAANSO010003702.1:0-11029 GCA_036507315.1 Lepidocyrtus fimetarius | reverse complement strand
AAATTTTTAAATTGCATTGAAACTGCTTTCGCTTGTTTCTATCCATCAGGAAGAAAACGACTGAAATATTTCGTTATTACTAGTTGTAGATTTTTCAAGCTCTGATTCCAAACAAGAGAAGAAGGAAGTGTTACTTCCAAACGTTGTTTTATGCTCGTCATTGGTTTTCCTAGATATGTTTTTACTTGTTGATTGGCCATTTGCACTGCCACCACCCTCTCCAACAAAAGTTTTATCAGATTCAAAGGATTTTGCAGAACTCATTGACACATTACAATCTATATCCACCAACATTGTGTCGCTACCCTTTCGTCCAGTATTTGGAGCAGATGCTGTATGCGCACTTTGGAAAGATCCAAAGGAGTCATCAGAAATTTGCTCCGAGTCAGAGCTAATGTCAATCAAACAGGAAGATTCGTTTGTGTCTCCTGGTTTATTGGCTTTTGTTTCGTCCATTAATAGCGAATTCGTTTTAGATAATGAACTTTCTCTTCTGCTTGCTGCGCCAGACTGAATACGTGAATTTAAGTTGTGAGATTCTGGAACGGTATCAATGAATCCGGTGTCCTCCATTTGCTCATCACTATCACTTGCGTTACCTCTCAACAATGGAGTCCTTTCATTTCTCTTCGTAGTCATCGTCGGAGTCGTCAATATGAGAATCAGAATCGGAGTTGGAAGAGTCTGAGAGATGCTCATTTGGAAATATTACTTTCCCCTTGCAGTTAGGACATCTACGAGAAGAGTGGATGAGCCACGGGTCAATACAAGGCTTGTGAAACACTGAAAGAGTTTAGAAAGAGTAAAATAGACTTAAGATTTATCTTAATTTGTTTTTCGATTATACGAATAAGTCTGGTATGTGGTATGTATATATTACCGTGCGAACATGGCAAAACACGAATTTCTTCGCCTACTTCAAAATTTTCAATGCATATTGAACAAGTATCTTGTGGAATAGATGTTCTCCAATGCAATACAGGTAACTTTTTTAACTGCGCTTCTGTCAAGAATGCCTTTCTCTTGCGTCGCCTTTCATGCACAGTAGCGCTTATCTGGAAAATGTCAAAAGCTAAGTCAATCCATATTCAAAACAAAATCCAAACAATATACGTTCCCTGGAATTATGATTGTAATAAAATGTTTTTGAACCTACCCTCAGGTAGACGCAGTGAAGTATACGAAGTAGTACAACAACAATAATAATTCCCATACACCCAAGAAAAATAAAATTGGCCAATAGTCCGAGTTGAAAGTAAGGCTCATTTCGAAACTGTACGTAGAATCTGCAACAATTAAGAATTCAAAAATTACTATTAAGTAATATTTTTTTATTTGAGAAACTTTGTTATAGTAGTATTACGGTTTCGGGTAAGCAAATGCTTTCAACGCATTTCCCATGTTTTCTCCAAGGACGCTGGTGTAAATTCTAACTCCCATCCAGTCAAATCCCATGAAGCTTGGGAGAATTCCAGATTATACGAAGTAGTACAACAACAATAATAATTCCCATACACCCAAGAAAAATAAAATTGGCCAATAGTCCGAGTTGAAAGTAAGGCTCATTTCGAAACTGTACGTAAAATCTGCAACAATTAAGAATTCAAAAATTACTATAAAAGTAATATTTTTTTATTTGAGAAACTTTTTATAGTAGTTTTACGGTTTCGGGTAAGCAAATGCTTTCAACGCATTTCCCATGTTTTCTCCAAGGACGCTGGTGTAAATTCTAACTCCCATCCAGTCAAATCCCATGAAGCTTGGGAGAATTCCAGACGTATCATTGGTTCCATAAACTGTAATGACAATTGCGGAGTATCCAGCGGATTCTGCTTCTTTGGCTTTTCGTGAGAGAGAGCATGCATCGTTTGTAAAATTATAAGTGGCCCATAATATCCATGAGTCCCGGCGTTGCAGACGCTGACCTGTGATTGTTGCAACAACAATGGTGTGATTTTTGGTCGGCGGTGGTTTTACATTACCACAAGCATTTATAGGATCAGCTACTATCATGTTTCCCTGTACATGAAACAAACAGGACATTCTTAATTTCCCTTTTAATGACCTATAAGATTAGTTGACTTGCCTCTAGATTTCAAAAGGTATAAATAACTAACCTTTAAATCAAAGGCCGATGCAGCATCGATACCAACTTCCTCAGCAGAGAATACAGTCTCATTGTAAGTTTTTGAGATCACAAGAATGGTTGCATTGGCGGACTGAACACGGTTTAAGAGAATCGTTGCTACAATGAGAATGGCAACTTTGGAGAAAGTGTTAGCCAACGCCATTATATTTCTACTCTGGTTGCATTTACACTCCTTCATGGTCATCATCACATCTCTTTAAAATCATAATTTCTTTATCGTTTTTATAACATCATTAATACGGATTACTTTTGTTCTAGCTTATAAATCTCCAGTACATTTTTTCACAATAACCTATCTGGATAAAGTGACAACGATTACGAAATATGTAACAAAATTTATGCTTGACTTCAGTAAAATTTTATTTTATCTACGGCAGTCACTAAAAAACTAGATAAAATTTAGATAAACTCGCTTTTGTTTTGGTAAACATTGTTTACTTTTTGTTATCATTCGAACATGTATACACTTCCCTGTTGTTCTTGATAGTTATTGCACTGTACATTTGCAATTCTTCTCTAAATTATTTTTGTAGTTAATCAATCAGGTTGACAAGGTGTAAGCGTACTGTAATCCCTTGCTTTTCCAACACTATCTAAATGATAATAAACAGGTACTTCATAATACCTAATTTTGGAGAAAAAATTCCTTTCACCTTCTTCAAATGATACTTTCTAGTTCTCATTTATCTTGTTTTTTCTTCTTTGTTTTTGTCCAATGAAGTTGAAAAACAATAGATTATTTAATCAAATCTAATTAAGCTACTCATTTTGCGTGTGTTTTGAGAACGCAAAAATATTTCTGTGGGAGGTCGTTACATATTAGTGTATGTGTACGTTATTATCTTTTCCCTTTCCTTGCGTAATGTTTGCATAAGCTCGTCTTCCTTCATATGTCCAATTTTTACTGCTGCTGTTGTTGTTGGTAGGCAAGTCGGTATAATATGATGATCAGAGAGAAGATGAGAAGGAAGTTAGCAACATATGAACCCAGAACTAAAATCGTGATGATTTCACTTCATAATTTACTCAAGCTCGATTCGTGTCTGCAACTTACCATAAAAATAATACGAATATGTGCCATGAGCTTGTTTCCCTACTCTTGAAGTCTACATATATGCATTTACACAAGACAAGACATAGTTATTACTAATCCAGCATTTTCTTACTCTTCCGTAATAACTTATTCGATTAGTTAATGCCGATGCTTGACAAATATAGCCCAATTCTTCACACAAGCGAAATCATTCAACAGGAGCAGATATTTGATGATTTAAGCATTAAACAAAAAAATTAAATAGCCCACAATGCAAAAATAAGTATTACAAGACCTTTTTTTGTTTTCCATTTAAGTATGTAATTACTGCTATGTAAATGAAGGATAGATTTAATACAACCTGCATCAATGACTCATAGATGAACAAAGCTTGTCAATATATATCATTTTTACTCCTACTTCATATGAATCGCAATGACTGATTTTCTTTGATGGATAATTGGTTTAAAATTCATTCTCGTAGCATGCTCTGGTTTAAATATACCAAAACTTTCCAGCTGCCATTATAGTGTTTTATGAAATATAATATAGACCATCAGGAATTGCTGCTGGTTGGAAATTAAATTTTTATGCGAATGTCTTACTCATTCAAAAGGCTTATGTGAAAGCATGTCTTTCTATATTAAAGAATGTTATTTTACAGGAATATTTTATTTTAAGGTATGTAAACTAGTTTTGGCTAATCATGGCATAAAAATGAAATGGGGCTATAAATACTTTCAAACTTTGCACGACATTATAGTAGTCATCTACCTGTACTATTAATTATTGATCTACTTAACAAAATTGATCTGATTACAAAATGAAATAAAAATGCTAAATTAATTAGTCTATTACGTTAAAAAAATTTCTAGACTTATAACCTGATTTGTGCAATTATACTTTTTTACTTTACAAATTACAACACATTGGGGAATGTCCACCCAAAAACTGATTGTGGAAATGAATCATGCAGTCCTCCTTCTCTAGTGTCAGCAATTTTTATCAAAAATACTTCCAGCAATGAGTAAAAGTCATGAGCCAAGAAATAAAGTTAACTTACATATATCTACTCATCCTGGTAAGACTCCCACCGCGTTGATTAAAGAGCAAATCATAACCGTATATTTAAGTTGTTCACATGATCCAAAATTAAAATGTTTCTAGTGAATCTGAATTCCATTTTATATAATATGCTTGACCTTGAATGTATAAAAGCATAATTTTATGATAAAGAAGAAATTCTTTATTTCATCATTTCAATGAATAAAAGTTTATACAATACAAGTGTACTTTTAACACAATCATATATAGCATTCGCTTTTGTGAAAAATTTTAACCGGAAAGCTATTAAAATATGAAATTAAAACAAAAAAGATATTAAAACGTAACAAAACATATCGAAATTGCGCTACTTAAAATTATACAAAAAAGACTAGATTTGATTTCATCACTAATATAATAAATACGCACACATGTTTCATGGGTTTAGCTAAATCAGTTATGTATACATGATATTTAAAGAATCTCATTTTCCCCAATAATGTACAAGTATTCCATATGAACAAGTTAAAGATGAGATTATCAAAAAGAAATATTGTACACGAATTATTTAATTATAATACGAATGGACTTAATGATTCTATTAAAAAGGAATGAGTTGAGAGTTAATGATACTGTTGACTTGTTACAGTTCTGCAGCAGCAGGACCTTCCTTGTCAGCTACAGCAATACTTTCAGTCATATTCTTAGGACTTTGTTGTTGTTCAGACTGTAAAGACTTTTTATCATTTGGTGCCTCCGGGAACACGTCCACAGTTGAAACAATTTCCTCTGCATTTTGAAAAGATGACTCGTCCCTTGGTAAACTACCAGAAATGGTTGTTGCGTCAGAGGTTTTCCGGCCTCGAGTTGTAGACAACGTAAACGTATTGTTGCTTGAGAGAGGATAAGGTGAGCTGAGATGATAAGATGCGTCTTCAGTTGTTCCAACCTGCACTTCCAAAGTTGAATTTTGCACATCTGAGGAACCCGAAGATTGAGAATTGTCCAAGCAAGTTTCCAACAGTTTTAGCGCAGAACCAGAAGGATTAGTTTTAGTGAGATTATGTTCATTTTCATGAGAAGCTGTAGCGGGATTTTGCTCAGTTCCAGTTGTAATTATGTTAGTAGTTAAAGCTTTCTGCGACGATTTTCCATGCAGTTTGGATCTGGTATTATGACAACTACGTGGTGCATATTTGTGGCGCGGTGTATCATAAGGACTATGAACATTACAGGATGGAGGAATCATGCCTTCCGAATTTTTGCCGTGGCTAGTGTGACATCGAACGCTGGACAGGTCGCTAGGAGCACCTCCATCGGATGATGCGGATGGGTTGTAATGGAAGTTTTGCAAAAACCGACGTAACTGCCAATCCAAAGTTTTGACATCCTTTGAAATAATTCCGTATGTTTTTATATTGTAAGTATAAAATTCAATCCTCACAATTCAGGAAAATAGTGACTGGAATGAATTTAAAATTAAGTACCTGAGAGCTTTTCCTACTTTCGGATGGTGATGTAATAGTGCATCCTTCTGATGTGTTTGACTTTGGATTGGTTAGTGGTGAATGTAGCATTGCTTGAGGAGACTGTTCTATTAATAATGGATCATCGACTCCATCAGTGGGAGCCTCTGATGCTCCTCGACATCCATTTCCATTTCCCTGGTCAATTGAAGACCTGCTTCCATCCCTGTTCCTACGTTGAGACGTTGCGTAAGTTTCTTCTTCTTCATTCTTCGTCGTTTTCGACGTCGTTCGGTAACCGAACCCTTTGCATACAACAAGGGCATCTTCGAGATCTTCGTAAAAGCCAGGGATCGACACAAACCGAGTGAAACCCTGGATTGGATTAATCAAATCTCTACAGTGAAAGTCAGTTGTTTTATGAAACTGGCTAAACCTTATCGCTTACCATGTAAACAGGGCAAAACTCGTATTTTATCGTTTTCCTTGAAATCTTCTTGGCAAATTGCGCAAGCTTGAAATGGATCCGTTCTTGACCAATTTTTAACAGGTATCAATTGCAGCATAGGTCTGGTAAGTCTTCGCTTTCCAGGATGTAACCACCTTTGTATCATCATTCGGAGTTGATGAGGTACCTACCAATGAATTGTGGTTTACGGTGATTGCACAATACTTTCTATTATAGCTTGGTTAATTAGCTCAATTCTTAAAAAAAACTCACCACAATAATAATTGCGCAACAAATTTGAAACCAAAACAGTGCAAACATTGTGGAGAGTAGCACGATAATAATCCCAATCAAAATATAGCACATAAGCTGATAGAACTTGTCCTCCTCAAATCTTACATAGAACCTAATTATAAACATAAAAATAGGTTATATTAAATTGTACATATTAAATGTGGAAATGTGGGTCATTAGTCAAACTACCCCAACCAACTAACCTGTTGTGTGGATAGGAAAAGTTAAACCGGAGAAGGTCACCATCGTATTCCCCAACAAGAACATGATTTAGTTTTACCAGAGGAAATCTAAGAATATGCCAAGGTATGTGCTGCGAGTCATTGGATCCAATGTTCTGGATTATCAACGCTTTGTACCCTCCCAATTGTGCATTTCGAGCTTTAGTTGTTACATCACAATCATATACAATGCTTAGCAGAACCCAATCACGATCCACTCGCCCATCATCTTCGTATGAATATGCAGACGCTTCTGTGCTTCCATTTCCATTTTGAATAGTATTCCTTCGAACGGGAGCAGGGTCCACTGCTTCGCAAGCGTTAAGTGGGTTGCTGATAACAATGTAGCCCTGGAAAGGTTTGAAATCTTTATATCACGAAGAGACCGTACATTCAATGTAATCAATAGTCTTTTTACGTACCTCGACTGCATCACTCACTGCTCTAATATTCTTCTCGTAAATCACTCGCACTGTCTCATTGGTGTCCTCCGAAATAACGGAGATTGTTCCGTGAGCAGAACCAAAAATTATTGAAAAGAGGAGAAAGGGAAGTGGGTGAGCAGTTATCAGAACCATTTCCAAACAATTTACTCGTTTTTTTACTTTTATCTTGTATCTCTAATACCTAATAATTACCTATGCCTTTGGCATTTGTACCATAATAACAACCTGACATTTTTTGAGTATTTAATTTAGATTTTAATCTCCCTTTTTGTAAATTACAAGAGTTTTTCTCATAAAATTATTGAGTCCCTGATGCATGGCCTATTTAGCTTGATTATTAAAATTGCTAGTTTTGGTTGTTTGCATTTGTTGCGTTTTTTGTATTAATTGGCTTGCTAAAACAAATACTTGTTAGTTATAAAATTACGGTTGAATACTTAAAACTTCCTTTACAAAAAAGAGTATTAATAATAAAAGTTATCTGCCCATTATTTTTACTAATAGAGCTGTCCGTCTTGCACTCGTATAAGTTTGGATTTAAACGATTTAAGTGACGCTTCTTCTACAAGTGATTAGTTATGGATAGCTCACGGTCATTTAAGCGGCCTGCTCTTCAAGATTTCATGTAACATGTGGTAGTGGTTATTGCTTCTTTGCAAATTGTAATCTCTCTGCATTAATGTGAATCTAATTTTGTTGCAAATTTTATTAAAAAAAACTCACTTCACTTTTTTGGATTAAGATTTTGACCATATAACTCTGACGCATTGCAGATTGACCAAGAAAACTTTTTAGGCTGCGGTATTTGATTACATGTGCCTCTTCTAATGGACTGGCTAAAAATACGCAACAAAAACTAGATTTGCTTTTTGTTTAGCAGCGTCTAGTATCAAATACTTTTTTTGCAGAAACTGATAGTTTACTGCACTATGGAAGGTGTAAAACTCAACAATGCCTCCTGGCGTTTGCATTCAATTACAACATTTACACATTATTTAAGAGCAGGAACTACAGACCGCTGCTACTTAACAATTGCTTAAGATTACATAATATCAGCAAATATGTTTGAAATATTGAAACAAAAAAATACTTTTAATATTCAAGTGCTATGCTAGTTTACTTTATATTTTCTTAACGTATTTTAGCCTAATTTGCTACAATAATGAGTGCTAAACGAAAATGTTAACTTAAACCTACTTTGTGTAAACTTATTTCTATTTAGATTGTCGTCTGGTGCTGATAGGTAAATACAATTATTTAATGACTTGTGCAAGACATGAGCGAATGGAAGTTTATGTCGCAGTTGCACTACCTACACTGATAAAAAAGCTAATATTATTTTAGTATTTCTTTTATTTCCCCCTTGTGTACTTTTCTATTTCTCCTACCTACATGCCATACTGCTGCCTAATGCAAAATAATGATGACAAATGATGCAAGATAGAAGAGAAGGATAAAAGGAAAAGTGGAAAAATCTTGTTCTGCTGCTGTGCTCTTAACACCCAGTGAACATTGAAGAAGATGAGAAACACCTGAGGAAAACCTATCCAGTTTGTTTCTTTTGTGTGATTTTATTAGCAGACTTCTTTCCTTGCGTACATGCATTATCCAGCATTATTTTCCTTGGTGTCTGTACATGTACATAGCAAACTGGCTATGGAAAGAAAAGTGCAAAAAAGATACAAAATTTCATATACGTATAGTCTGAGAAGAGCTTCTTTTGCAGAATTTTCTTTCAAGAAATACGAAGAGGAGAGTAATAACATATTCTAAAAAGTATTTTTCTAAAGCATAAAGGCCATCGCCATCACCTTCTTCATTCCAGTGCAATGTTGGAGTGCTCCTGCATTTCTTGCCATTATTTCCAAAATGTTATTCAAAGATAAAAAGATGTTCTTTTTGCTTAGTTTTAGTGCGCGTGTGAGCAAAAAGTTGCACTAGGCATGGTTATATATGTTTGTTACGTAAATTACGTAGTTAGCAAAGACAAACTTCTCAACACTTTCTTGGAGCATATTCTGAAAATTTCGGATCATTGATCATCCATCCTCGTCTTGTCTCAATGATGATATTTGAGCAGCAACTACCCTGGCATAAAGGCAGGCCATGGTTTTCCATCGATGAATGTATAGAAGAGACTTGGGGCATTGTGATACTTTCCTTAGAAAAGGCAAAGGCAATAATTTTTTGTCCTGCCAATTTTTCATACTTAAATTCCAATCTTGTTTACAAGGACAATTGCAAATTGCTTGAGTGGTCCAGCAAAAGCATACCAAAGATTGCCAATTGCTGTGATTGTGTGGGCAAAGACCTTGTCACCTTTTCCTATGCATAGCTATTTAGAATTTGCATTGCTGCGATAAAAAAGAGAAAATTGAACAAGGATTTTCCTCCAAACTTAATGAGCTCGGTATGGAAACTTTCCCGGACGAAATCGTCCGAAGATGAAAATGAAAAGATTTTGTAGAATTTCAACTGACGTCTTTGTCCTGTCTCAATTTACGCATTTAGAGCTAATGAACTCTTTGACGAAGAGGGCTGTTACATCAAGTGGCTGTAAAAATTGGGTTACATGCTGTTTCGCCAAAGAATTGCTACTCCTTTATTACTTTATCGTTTTATTTCATTAAATTAAATTATCTTGCGCAAGCTACGTTAACATGATTAACGGTTATTTATAGATTAAACAAAATTGAGAGACAATTTTTAAGCTTGTTTGTTATCGACTGTTTGGACAAGTGCGGATTCATCATCATCGCTTGAGGAAGAAGCTGTTGAACTGGAATCAGAAGAACCTCGTATATATTTTGATCTCCTATTGAATTGCTGTCTTTCTTGTCATATCAATAAGAGCAGTAGTTTGCTTCACAAGTCTTTCCATTTTAGTGCTGGCTGCATTGAAATCCTTAGGTTCCCTTGAGAAGTAAGAATAAACGTTTGTGGTAGATCCTTCGGGAGAAGCCATTGTTAATGATATTTCTGGAACCTGGTAATACAATAACAGTTTGACATTTGAAAGATTTTTACCATGCTGGGCCCATGTAGCATGGGGCACATCAAAAGTTTTCACAATATTTTGCATTTTCCCACTTACTTCTAACTCTGGAGAAATATCGGGGAATATAAAGCTAAACTTGGTATAAAAGAAAGCTTTCATTCTAAGGTAAACTTTTCCTAGCCAATCCGTGAAGCTTAATTGCTGTTTAGCCTTGGCTTTACTTTCTAAATCTAAGCGATGCGTTTTCAAATACTCTATGTCATCACCACCCGCTCCTTTCTTATCTTCTTCTGGTTTCTCAGGTGAAATTTCTTCACTTGGTTCTGTATTCTCCTTCTCATCATATCCAAACAAAGTAGAAAGGTAGCCGGTTTCCCTTCTCAAAGCTGGAAATGAATCTTGAAACTTTTCATCTTCCATGTCAATGGTGTAAGGTTGGGAAGAAGGGCAAGGGATCTTTTTTGGAAAGAGGATTTCGTTTACATTGTTCTCCAATCGATTGATTTGATCCAAGTCTTTGTTTCTCAAATATTCAAACAAAGGTGAGGCGTAATCTTCGTAAATATCTCGCATTCTTCCTTGAACTAAATTCGTTACATAATCAAGACGCTCTCTTTTATGTCCAAGACAGACAAACTCTCCATACATATCGTTAAAATCCGGCTATCCAAGAAAAAAAGTGTTTTTTTAAATATTAAACATTTCCGTTAGTATTCTCATGCTTAATTTAAATATTTGGAGAGTGTTACCTGAAGAACTTTCTGCCAGATATTCATATGCAGTCTACAATGCACTGGAAATCCTTGTTCAAATTCCACTTGTTGTACAACCATAGGCTTTGGCTCCAAATCCACTCTATTGTAACGATGTTTCATTGGTCTCCCAAAGTATGCTCCAAGGTTTGGATCCTTTTCATCAACTTCTAAAATG
>JAANSO010003701.1:0-11029 GCA_036507315.1 Lepidocyrtus fimetarius | reverse complement strand
TTTTAGACAACTCGCCATTTTTGTCTTTGACAATTTGACATCTATCTGATAAATAAGATTTCAACCAAGTGGGGTCGATGTTGTACCACGATAATTTCTCAACAAGAAATTCCCTTATAATTACGTCGAAAGCTTTGGACAAGTCCAACGCCACAAGAATACAAACGTTACCTTTTTCAATCTCTCCGTAAATGTTATCTAATAATGCTAGCATAGCACTTTCACAAGAGTGTCCCTTTCGAAACCCAAACTGTCCTTTATACAAAATATTATTTTTTTCAAGAAAAGTGGTTATTTGAGAGTGATAACATTTTTCAAGCAGTAATGATAAATGAGGTTGTGTTGACACGGGTCGATACTGCGAAAAAGTTTGCGGTTTATTTATTTTTGGAATTGGCGTCACAATACTTTGTTTCAAACAAGAAGGAAACTCACCAGTAATTAAAGATTTGTTAATTAAACTTGTTAGGCTCGATAAAACATTCGGACAAGAGATTGAATTTTTTAACATAAAAGGCGCAAAACCAGCAGAGTCCAGAACTGTTTTATCTTTGTGTTTTAATGTTTGATATATTTTGCCTACTTCAAAATCTGACATTTCCCTTGGCACAAATTTACTAATTGAATTATTTTTGAAAACTGGTTTGGGAATGTCCAAGAAATGCGAAACATTTGAAATACTAGCAAAATAGCAATTGATTTCGTCTTTATCATAGCACCCGGCCGTATAACTGGTTTTTGTGACATATTTGTTTTTAACAAACCAAACCCCTTTTTCTTCAACTTCACGTGCAATTGAGCTTCTTGTTTCGGTTAAAATTTGTTTTTTAATAAGTTTATCTAAAATTTTGATTCGTGTTTTTGTTGTTATTGAAGGACACTTCTTGTGGAAAGAAAGAGTAACGTTACGAATTCGCATCATTTCGTGCAAAGCTCTGGACGTAATTATTCCACTGGTTTTTGGATTAATTACCTTTGTTTTTTCAGGACAATGTGTGTTAAATATTTTAATGTGGTAATTCATAAATTCACTAAAACCTTCATTTACCCCACAATTTGAGAGATCTTGAAAGTTTGTTAAAATAATATTGTTTGCCACTGCCCCCCAATTAACGTTTTTCAAAGGCCTGAATTTAATTTTGGTTCGTAATCGAACAGGTTTTAAGCTTGTGTTAATTAAAACAGCATTGTGATCGGAAAACGCAAGTGGAATAACACTGCTTTGATCTTCATTTTTGTTTGAAATAATTAAGTCTATCTGTGAATTATTACGTGTGTTACTATTAATTAATTGAAAAAGATTAAGTCGATCAATTAGCCTTTTGAATTTTTTACAATCAGGTGAGTTTGGATTTTCTAAATGAATATTAAAGTCTCCACAGAAAAAGTAAGTTCCTTTTGTTGCAAAACTGGTAAATAGTGTTTCCAAACTATTGATATCTGCATTTGTTAAATTAAACTTTGGTCTGTAAACAGATGTAACAATGAAAGACTTCAATTTGTTTAATTGAAACTTTACCGGAAGATACTCAATATGTGGAAAGTTACCTGTTTTTTCTAATAATGTTGCTCTCAAGTCACTCCTGTACAGAATTGCTACTCCTCCCCCATGTTCATCTCTATCCTCTCGAATAACATTGTAGTTAGGAATATTTATGAGTGTAATGTGTTGATCTAGTTTTGTTTCACCTAAACATAAAATGTCAATATAATGTGTTGTTAGAAAGTGTTGTATCAAGTGCATTTTGTTTCTTATTGAATTAATGTTTAAAAATGCTAGAATAATGTGTGTTTGTTTTTCACGTCATGCAGATGATGTTGAAGGTGTAGCCTTTGTTGGGGTGGTAGATTGAGTTTCCATTGGCTCATTTCCAATTTGATTTTTCTTTGATGGAGGAGAAGAAGAATTGCCTCGACTGCCACTTTCCTCCTTTTTCCTTTTTGAATTTAATCGGGTCCTTGGAGGGGTATTTTTAATTGTGTCAAGTTGAGTCCGAGTAAGATCCCTTGTGATTGAAATGTCCTTAAATTGCGGATTGCCTTTCTGATCTTTCCAGTTTTTAATGGCATTGGTTTTCTCATTAGGATTACTCAGGTAAACTCTAACAGGTCGTCGTTTATCCGAATCTTTACCCACTCGTGTGTAATTAATGTTACCGTCTGGTCTATCGGGGAACAGGAGCAGAAAAAGTTCATGAAGTAGGGTACATCCTTGCTGTGTCTCTGGCAATCCCATTATTATTAAGTTGTTTTTCCTCATCATCTTCTCAACTTCTTCTTTGGCCTGGGTTGATGACTGTGATTGCAGTTGCAATACTTCTTTCTGTAGTTTTGTCACTATTTCTTTAGTTTGCTGTTGAGATGATTGCATTTTACTATCAATCTCTGCACATGTTTTTTCAACTTTGTCCAATCTAGCAAAGTATTCATCCAGTCGTTTGTTAGTTGATGCTACCTCGTCTTTGACTTCCTTCATTAAGACTGTCTGTTCATCGATTTTGCTGAATAACTTCGTTAAATTGTTCTTCTGAGCCCATTGCTGCTGTTAATAATGGAAGATATGCTTGCTAGTATCGTGTGTGTGAGTTTTGTAAGTACAATCTTTGATTAGCACATATACTGTATTTGTTAAACTTATCTGTAAGAAAGCTTATCCTCGCTCCTGGGAAATATATGGAAAGGATAGGAACAGCTTCTCATCATCACAGAAAGACAATTTTTTGAAATTTTCTAAGGTATGAAAACTTTACTTAATCTGAATGATTCAAAGACGAAATTTCAAAAATAACTTTATCACAGTAAAATCAAAATTATCACTGAACGATGGTCAACATAATGACACCAAATTCGAATTTTTTGATGCACTATTAATTCAAATAACAAATATTTTTCTGAGAGGTTTGAAATGACGTGTATTGACTCTCCTACTGTCTGTCTATCTTCTGATTACTGTGCAGTCATAGTGTAATCCAATATATATTGACCTTGCCTTGAAATGCATGTTTTTTAAAAATAATAATAAACCAAAATTGAGCGTTTTGTCCAATTATATACCCGAAATAATAAACAATTGTTAGAAAATACTTCAATAAAATGACAAGGTAGATTATAAAATCTAGCAAAAGTGCATCCAATCTTAATTTGCCCCAGAGTATAAGAAATTGTGATTTTTAACAATGGAGGTATAAAGTTATTTTTTTACCTCCACTTTTAACCGTTTCAGTCCAATAAGAGTCATGCAATGCAAATATTTCAAAATATATTAATTGGATGATAAAATGAACTTGATTTCAACACCACAAGATTAACTGTGTGATCAACATTTTAGCGATCTTTTACACTGCTAAGCTGGATTACCCAAAGAGCTACATAAACTTTAACAATGAATTAACATAGGATTATAAGAATATGTTATTACCTTTACCTCGGGATTTTTTAAAACAATTACAATCATTTAACAACCCTCAAATGTCATTTAAAAGATGAAACGATTTTGCTAAAATGCACTTCGTTAAAGCATTCAAATTTCAAGTCAAATACACAAAATACTACTACGTACTGTTTTAGACAATCATCATTTTATGATTTTAGAGTCGAACAAAATCAACAATGAATCATGAGATATTCAGGTAAGGTAAATGGGTAGTACAATAACAATGGTTCCATCAAATACCATCGTATACAAATGCCATTATATTCTACTAGCATAACCTAACTGTACATATCAATTCTCAAAAATATTACCTAATTTAATTTCAGTTTCCTTAATTTTATAGAAGAAATAGAATTTATTGTATGTAATAAAATACAACATGTGAAAAATAAAAGTTTTAATACTACGTTAATGCTTTATGTATGAAGCCTTATATTGATTAAAGGACTTTATGTATTATTTAAGAGCAAACCTATTCGAAGCAACGTGATTGTGTTACATATAGGTGATGAAATATCAAATTACCCTTTGGCCGTAATTTCGACTGACTTTTTGACTTTGAAGATAACTGGTTGAAAAGAGGGTTTGAAAGCCATGTAAGTAGATATCAAAGCGTCGTTTCCGTTTATTTCAACTTTTGGAAGAGATAGTAGGAAAACTAACGGTTGTATTGGTAGGAATAGAGGGATACACTCCGCGTGGAGAAAGTCGTCTCTACTCGTATGGAATGAAACTTTCTAAAAGTTTGATAAATATATTATACGCTTTCTATCAGAGAATAAAATACTATTTCCTTCCAAAAAGGAAATTTTCACTGGATCTTGTTTCCGTTTTGTCCTGCTTCTGCTGATAGAAAATCGAGATGAATTTAGTACTTTTCAGCTCAGTTGATTTTGCACCATCATCCCAAGTGAATCGTAAAATACCGTCCTTATTCTCATTCCACAAAGTTCCGCAATTATTTAGGCGCAAGTCGCGTAAATATGTACTAGTGTAAATACATTATAGGATAGTAAATAAACTACTAAACTAACGGAAATGGTGAAACCAAAAATGGATTTTATTACATAACTGAAGCCATCCTAATCTATACGTCTTCCACTCAAAATCTTAGAACTTTTCTTGCCAAATAGTAACACATTTACCCTTACTTGTCAGTATCGCTTAGAAGAACTTGCTCAAAACTGACTCCTTGTAATCACAACTTATATTTCTAATATTTTTGTAGACTTATTTACCTGTTTGACTTTTAAAACGCAAATAAATTAAACCTTCGATACAATAATGGGTACAAAAAAGGCTTTGTTGGAAAGCAAAGGTTCATTTTCTTCAGCTCTACTTTCTCCCGTAACTCCACCGACATCTGCATCTTCAGCATCTGATTTTACTGGGTTCCATCTTCCACCTGGTCCAAACTGCATTTCAGGAAATGTGGACAGAGACAATCGAAACACTTCTCATTATTCAAATTTTACCAATAATAACCACAGAAAAGGCAGGCCCTTACCAGGAGGTCTTACTGCTTTAGACACGTGTTCATCGCCCTTTAAACAACCCTTTTTTACGTCAACATGTTTGGGTTACTTTTGTTTCTATTTGACTTACAGCTTCTTTTGGATATTGGTAGGAATGACTATTACTTTTTTTGGATTAATGAAGCTGAAGGAAGATTTTAAAATTGACGTGGTCCAGTATGGAACTCAATATTTCTTCGATTCAGATGTAATGGAATGGAATGTTAACGAAAAACCCAACAAATACGAGTGGTCTAATAGCAGTGACTGTGAAACGCCCTCTTGCATGCAAGCTGCAGCCCGGTTACTTCATAGGTTAAATCACAGTCAAAACCCTTGCGAAGATTTTTACAAGTTTTCTTGTGGCAATTTTATTGCCCGGAATGAGATTCCGGATGACAGTTTTCAGAGGTCAACTTTGCAGGAAATGCAAGAAGGAATTTTAATTGAGATTAAAAGTTAGTAAAGCAGTTAGTTATTTGGGAAATTAGAAATGTATCAATCAATTAAATTTATACTTTTCTATTTGACAGAATTGATAGACAGACCGGGATCGGATAATGACAACATTGCAGTTCAAAAAGCTCGTCAATTATATACATCATGCATGCACAATAGTTTTCGCACGTCTCACTTTACAGATTACAAGCACCTCCCGATTTATCAGGTTTTGAGCGCAAAGGGCATTGGAATATGGCCAATTTTACAAGGGTCTTCCTGGAACAGTTTAGAATTTAACCTGGAACGCCTTCTAAGTCAATTGTTTACACACCAAGTTCAGAGTATTTTTGAATTGTATGTAACGCAGGATGAAGTTGAACCCACAAAGTATCTGCTCCAGGTAAATATATATTCCCGTGCGCTATACGCGTGCATCCTCTACGAGTGCAAATTTAATTTGCGGTTTTTTCTTTTAATGCAAAGTTTTATCGTGGAGAACCTGCGATGTCCAAAAGCTTCTTCCTTAACACAACGAACCCAGATTACATGAAATATTTGCGTTCGTACAAGCGATTAATGCTCGAGTCGGTCCTTATACTAAGCCAGGGAAGCCCAACTGTTTCTTCAGACGTTGAAGCGGTTTTAGAATTTGAAACAAACTTTGCCAAGGTCTTTTTAGTAATTTAATTGTATTTATTACAATCACAATCAAGCAAACAATAAAATCTTGAGTCCATGTTAATGCTCGTTTTTGTTTCGCAAGCTTGTACAACAAACTCGATGTCAATTTGATGGATTTGATGTTGACAGCACTGAAGATGAATCAAATGGAAGGATTACAGTTGGGGATGTTCAAGCAAAAGTCCCTCAGGTAATTGTGAAAGTTGACTTTTGTTTGTGAAGTAGATAGATAGTCTGGAAAAGGATTGAACATTTAAGGATTGTTTTGTGTTGCAGATTGATTGGGTTCGACTAATCCAGAACGTTTTTGACAACACTGATGTTAAAATAAATGTGACAAAAGACATGTTTGTGTATTTTCATTGCTCCCAGTTCTTTCCAAAGTTGATTTCACTTGTCGAACAAACAGATAACAGGTAAAGTTAAATCCATTTTTTAATTAGGATACTTCAAGATAGTAATGTCATAACAAATTGTCAAAATATCTCAATTTTAATTTGAAATGACTTGGAATTGGCCCAACTCCAAACTTAATGACGAAATACAGAACCATAGCCAACTATTTGGTTTGGCGCTTTGTCTTCCGTTATATGCCCTTTCTTGGAAATAAATTTCTCCAAATTTGGTCAGAATTTATGAAAGATGTTCCAATTCAATTCACTAATGAAGAGAAGTTGTATTTATCAAGGTATTTTGTGCTTACCTAGTAACTTTAATAAAATAATACCAAACTTCGAACGAAAATTAGTTGACTAGTCTGTTTTTCTGTTATTTAGATGGAAATATTGTGCAAATATTGTAAACGATGGTTTTGGTATGGCTCTCGCATCTCTCTACATCAAAGAATACTACAGCGACCAGACAGAAGAAAAAGTAACGGAAATGATTCACTACCTCAAGAAAGCTTTTGAACTTGTAATCAAAGAACAAGCTTGGCTTCCTAAATATTTCAAGGATGATCTTGTGGAGAAAGTAAATTTTTATGATAATTTAATGCCATATCGCAATGCATATATCATTACTTTTCAAAAATACGATCAAGTCAGTTCTAATTCCATCCATCACCTCATAATTTGGCTGTTTTTTAAATTCATTATGCTTAAATAGATCTACTTTATTTGTACGAAAATGCTATCTTACTTGCAGCTAACTAACATGGGAAATAAAATTGGTTATCCAAAATTCATTGTGGAGAATACAGCACTGGAGCACGAATACATTGGAGTAAGAAATTTCAAAGTTTTTTTTGTACGTTTGGATAATCAGATAAGCATAAATTAATTAGTTTGTTAAAATCTAGTTGGAATTTAACGAGACATATTTTCTCATGAACATTTTGAAATTGAGGCGCTATGAAGTGTTCAAAGAAGTTAGGAAAGTGGTTGGTCCAGTTGATAAAGACAAGTACGTATGAAACATGTAGATTAGTTTAGAAAACGACGTTCTTTCTGAAATTCATTAATGATAAAATGTTGATACTTTTTAGGGATTGGTTAGTCCAACCTCTTGTGGCCAACGCATTCCATAACCCCACTGCAAATGAAATTGGTATTATTTAGGATTTCAATGAATAACAATTAAATTTAAATAAAATTGCGTATTGAAATGCTTCTGATTGTATATTTTAACTCTTGCTAAAGTAATTCCGTTGGGTATTCTGCGATATCCCATGTTTGTTGAAAGCTACCCGATGTATCTCAATTTTGCAAATTTGGGAGTTGTAATCAGCCACGAAATAACCCATGGATTTGATCATCAAGGTAATTTGACCTTTTGTGAATGCAGTTGTATATTTTCAAAGAATACACACCACATGAATATGTTTGAAACTAAAAGACTGCGAATTTTCACAGGTCGACATTATGATAAATCCGGAAATTTTTCCACAACTTGGTGGCCCGACGATGTAGTATCAGCCTTTAAAACACAGGCAATTTGTTTTGCCGACCAGTACGGCAAATTTGAGATGCCCACTATAAACCAAAAGGTGGATGGAAATGACACACTTGCTGATAATGTATGTGATAATGCTGCACTCCGAATTTCTTGGCTGGGCTACCAACTTTGGATGGAAGATTTTGGTCCGGAACCAAAGCTTCCAGGGGTTGACTTGACTATCTCGCAAATATTTTACACACTTTATGCACAGGTTGGTTTTTAATCATAATTTTCCAGATTTATTTCAATTTGTCAAATATATATCCTACGAGGCATCTTAATTTCAAATTTTGGCTATTAGATCTGGTGTGAAGTTCTCAACAAACAAGGGTATGAGCAATATGTCGGTGATACGCACAGTCCAGGCGAGTTTCGTACTAACGGGGTTGCTCAGAATAACAAATATTTTGGAAAAGTTTTCCAATGTCCAGTGGGCACTCCAATGAATCCAAGGGACAAATGTATTTTGTGGTCGTAGTTTTTTAGAGTATAGGAAAACTAATATTGAAATGAGCTGCATCTTATGATGGTGCTGCCGTATAAAAATAATTCAAGCCAAATACGTACAGTACAACTTTAAAAAGTATAGTAAAATTTAACAATAAAGATTAGAACAAAATATACGGGTATTATATTTAAAATTACATTTAATTATTAACTGATTCATGGTGCCATAAAATGTATACAGAGGATGCTATTATGCAAAAAATATATAAGCCATTACAAAATGACTAATTAAAAATAAATGAAATATATACGTATGTACTTTAAAACTTAACCTAACCTGTTCTAAACTATTTATTTGTTGGAATACTTGCATTAAGCTGCAAAATATAACGGTAAACGCAATAAAATACTCTAATAATATTCATAAAGAAGAAAAATTTAAATATTTTATTTTATAAGTTTATCTCAGAATTTTTGATTGACAGGAATCATGAAACTATTTCTTATAGTTTATAATAAATAGGATTCTCATTTATAGCATTTAAAATTAGCAAGGTGGAAAAGTGTTTAACTGAAAATGAAAGACAATGAACGAATCTATTTACAGGATAGTTTCATTTTGTAACTTGAATTGTGTGAAATTGAATACAATAATATAATATCTCTCATTTAACCATATACAATACATATTTTGTAGTTTCTCTGACACAACGTACATTCTCGATAATCGATTCGGCGATAATGAAAGGTACAATTTAATAGCACCGCATAGGTATACACATAATATTAAGATAGAGATTTAATGAAATGTTTGCTTCAAAGTTAATTAAAATATTAATCTTAAAAGTAGTTTTCCTTAAAACGTTGATTCACGAATATTTATCAGAATCTGGTTTATCCATGTATGTAAGCGCTCTTTTGAATTAGATTTGTTCATATGGAGGAGGAGGGGTCTCTGTGCATCGTTCTTCTTCTCGATCACTTTTCCCATTATCTTCATCGCCAGTCGTAGTTGAGGAGACTTGGTTATCATTAGCCCCAGTGGTGGAATTTGTGGCGTTTCCAATTTCATCTTGTGTGTCTTTTACGGATGAACTAGCAATTAATCCCATTTCTTCGTCGTTCATCCCTCCTACTTTCGTGTTCAACTTTGCGCTTTCCGATTGGCCATTAATCTTGTTGTTTTGAGTAGGGCTGTAAGTACCCATTGGATCAGGTAGTGGTAGTAAAATTGCAATATCATAGGGTGGTGGTTTAGATCTGCCATGTCGTGAACTTGTACTTCCACCATGTGCAGGATAGTGGTAGTTACCAACTCCGTGGAAATTATGAGGGGAGTGAGAAATATCCCCAATGCTTCCAAACCCTCCTTGTTCTACCATGGAATTACCGTTTCGGTGGTGGCGATAGTGATGATGGGTAATCGGTGCGTGATGGTTTGTAGAGTTCTCTCCTAGACTTGGCTCATAGTAATCAAAATCAAATGCATCATCACTGGAAATTCTTCCTAATCCTCCTCCTGACGCTGCAGAGTTGGCAGAGGTGTTGAGAATGTATTGATTGAATTGGCGAAGTAGATAATCATTTGTTCTTTTTCGGAGACAAGCAACGCCAGTGAAGAAAAGGAACATTGCGAATGCAACAAACACTAACTCCGTAAAAAGGAAGTACGCTGCGGCTTCAGGTTTTCCTGTTCTAGAGCCATCAAGAACCTCAGGACCTTGAATCATAAACTTGGCTCCTACAGTTCCGAGTAAAATGAACGCAAGGAAGCATAGGGTAAGTCCAATTCTTTTTGTGCATGCCCAGCCTGGATCTGTTTCCAGAGATGGACGACCACCAGTGCTTGTTTCTCTGGAACTTTGTTCGCCTGCCTCTGCACTTGTTAGTGAATGGGAATGCTGCAAAGTTTCTCGACGATCAGCGCGCTGCAAATACATCAATGCATTAATATTACTAACATTATTTATATGGCTCCATTTCTTCTTCAGCACTTATTTCATTATTAGTTTTATAAATTACTCTATCGGACGGTCCATCGGGCGTTGATGAACCCATTGATACTCCATTTGTTCCAATAGAGTTTCTACCAATCCAAGAGGAATTACTCGATGTTCTTCTATCTCTTGATCCCCTAGTTGCTGTTGCAGAAACCGTAAAACCAGGTAATGAGTTATCTCTAGAATAAGTTCGAGTTCTACTACCGCTAGGAATGTGATGTGGGTTTCTCCATGAGTCTGCTCCATTTCCTTTTGAACAGAAAAAATTGTCGTTATGAGAAAATATTTATCCTGTTTGCGGTAACAATTAACTTACTCAAAGTACCGGCTGGTGCAGAAGCTGCTGCTGTTGGAGGAAATGTTAAAACCGTAGTTGATGAGAGCGTTCCCCCTTCTTCATCTGCAGTTACAAATGACATAGGTGGGTTCAACGTAGCAGTACTTATAATAGCGTTGGGTGCACCAGAAATTGCTAAAATCCCATCACCAAGTGGTCCTTGCTGTTGGGTAGTATATCCATTGATAGATCTAAACGCGAGAGCGTCATTGTTTCTCGTTCCATGTATTAATCTGAT
>JAANSO010003700.1:0-11033 GCA_036507315.1 Lepidocyrtus fimetarius | reverse complement strand
ACATGGCTCATGAGAGATTCAGTTACGCTTTCAGTGTATGGCGAATGGAAGGAGCCTGGAAGATTTGATAAGATCTACTTTGATATTTTACAGCTATTATATCAACCAATTACTTATTTTTAGTGCGTGTGAAAATACTAGATAAAATAATTTGCGCAACCTAATGAAATTAAATTCTTGTTAATGTCAAAATCAAAGACACAATTTTGCTGCCGAGAAAACAAATACTATCGAAAGTCAAAGTCAGACGAAAACGAATATGAGCATGTTTTTACAAACAAATGTAGATTATAGATAGTACTATTGATTATGTGAATTTGTATATAAATTGATTTAGTTAGATTAATAGTGACTGGGCTGTAATACTTTGTGAAAATAAATGATAGACAATTAACCTTTAGTTTTCAAATTATCCAGATTATTAAAATATCACATTTTAGGAAATGTTAAACGAGGAATTATTTTTTGTACACCTGTTAAACTTGTATGGACCAAAAACAATTTTATTTAATATTATAATGAAATAAAATGTTTCTAATACAAAAAGTTTGATTGATTGATGGTCTTGCACTTTAAAATTCTTTATTTCATTAATTTTTTTAAAATTCCTGTTCAACATATTTTTGCATTGCAAACTACTAATATACGACTGATAAAATCATTTTGGCTTAATTTATAGTAAAGTAAAAGTGCATAATTCATGTTCTAAAAATTCTAAAATTTTCATGCATGATGAATGATGCTGCATCCTTCCTTTGTATTAAAACCATCTTTGCCAGAATAACACCCTTTAGGTTTCTTTTTTCCTAAAATTAGGATTTGAAACGGTGTCGAGAGCAGCAGCAGACTGCATTCATTAAAAAATTAGTGAAACTCCAACAGGAAGAAACCCCGACCTCTCTCAAGGAAAACTTGATAAACACAAAATTCCAAAGCTTGAAACTTTACTTTTCCGGACTCATTTTGTTTGCTACTACCAATTAGGACGGAGACATGGTCATAATGAATGATAATTAAAATTTCAATGTTCTTTACCAGACACTCGAACATAAATTTGAAATTCAATATTCATTCTGCTTTCGCTTTTTACTTCCTATAAAATCAAATATCTTTTAAACAAACTAGATAAGACAGTAAGGTAAATTAGACTATGCAGTTATAAAATATGGCTTGAATAAAATATTTTAAAACTGCATGATAACATATTCTTAACATAGGTTTAAGGAAAATAATATTTGCTGTATTTTTATGTTTGGGTTTATACTACCGTAGAAGTTTACAGTAAAAATATACCGACAATCATATTCGTTTTTCTTTCCCTGCTGTGAGTCTGAAACGTAGCCCTTCTTTCCTTTTAACCGAAATCAGAGAATGGCTGCCTTCCCATTTCTTGTGGTTTCCAATAAAACTAAGGTTTGCTTTGTGTTTGTTATTTTATTTACGTGTTAGAAATATAATATAAGTTAGACAACTTTCTTTGATGGTGCATCTTTTGAGTACAGAACCCCTCCAAAATTGCAGTTAAGTGTACTTATAAGCAATGGTAGTTATAATGGTTATATTTATGAGCATTTTCAATGTTTGAAGAAACTCTTACCAATCTATGCTCTTTCATATTGTTTGACTTGGCTTTTGACCTCATTAGAGCAAGTAAAGAACTCATTAAATTTTAATCCGTGAAGCGGAACAAAGTGTCAAATTTCTTGCTTTTTGATTCCGCTGAGCTTCTTGGTTTGTCACTACTACTAGTAGTACATGAAAGAAAACCCCGTACAGGTTTTAAAAGTCCCTTAGTCCCTTCACATAGGTAATACTCATTTTGATCATTCAAACTGACTTTGAAAGCAAAACTGCATCCAGAGGCTAGTTTCAGAGTCCAAAGGAATAGAAGTACTGATTCTTTGTTAGCTCACGTTATTTTTCAATTACAACGACTTCATAAAACAGTCACAAGCAAAGGGTAATAAAAACGGAACTGAGGTATGATAAACCACTTCGTAAAACCTATAAGATTTTTGACTTTTGAAGGTCTATGGTCTATATCATCTCTTGTCGTGTTTGATGGGGCACCGAAACTTCAGTTTTAGTGTTTTCAACATGACATTGAATGAGGATTGATAATGCTAAATATGTCAACAGAAGAAGCTGACAAANTATATCATCTCTTGTCGTGTTTGATGGGGCACCGAAACTTCAGTTTTAGTGTTTTCAACATGACATTGAATGAGGATTGATAATGCTAAATATGTCAACAGAGGAAGCTGACAAAAGTGACAATGGAGATGACTACGACGGATAACGGTGCCACCGTAACGGAAAATGGAAATTCATGACTTGGCGTAATGTGACAGCTCAGTAATAAGATTCAAGGCTCAAAAATATGTGCATTTTAGCGGCACGTTGGGACACTTATAATGCAATTATTGTTTTTATTTTAAAAAAATAAACTGCAGAATATATTATATTTTAAAATTAATCTAGTATATCTTGAATTTGATTTTTGCATTTGGCAGAATATAGTACTTTCGTACATATAGTACCTTATTTACATTAGTTCACACAGGTAAATCAATTGATAACAATAAGATTTATGATTATTTATATTGATTTGTTTCCACTATACATAAATTTTCTTCAAATATTATTTTTAAGGAAAATTACTTTATAAAAAATCTCAAGTTTTGGCTTCTTTTGTCCACGCAAAAGGCAAACTTTCCAAATGCATACTTAATCAAACGACGACAATACGTGGGAACGGTAGTTTTTTGTATTCCTGAGTCGTCATTATGCTTTTTTCCAGTTTGCTTAATTGTTTTTGAGCAATGAGACATAACCCTGATCTCGAACTATTATGCAGTGAATTATGAAAAATTTCCACATCTGGCTTTATCTTAGAGAAACTGTTCCACTATCCGATACGTTTTTAGTATTTTCAAAACATCCAAAAGCAATGGGATAGTACCTCTTCTCACTACAAAAATTTTGCGAATAAACGAAGAAACTGTAAAATTAAAACATTGTTCACAGTGGCATTTGTTAGCTTACACTAAATAAGCGGCACATAAAATGAACGAAAACTGATTGCAAATGCAAAATAACATTATTTTTGTCTTCGTTAGTTTGGTAATTTATACTTTATGATAAACATTTAAGGACTTGATGAGGATGTAATGGCTCACCATTATAATGATCATTTTTACATATTCCACTCTCTTCTATTTCATTTTCATCTCTCTCATGGACTATTGAGTTTCACATTTCCATTTCATACTCATCCTTCTTTCACTGTCTTTTTTGACGTAACACTATGTTAGCAACTACGGTTATACAGGGTTAAAAACGGAAAGGAGAAAAACGACTCGCTTGATCGCAGATGTTATTTTCTAACATGTCATCATCATCGTCACTAACACTGACTTCTTTTCATGTGCTCTGCTTTGTCAATGTTTGTCGGTTTTTTTGATAAACAGACTTAACTAGAAATATCTTTTAAAGAAATGTTCTACAGAGATCATTCTTGTCGATTTTTAGCTCTACTTGATGAACAAATGATGATCAAAATTGACTTGTTTATTAAATTCTATCTCTAAAACATTTTTTGAGCTGACTTTGTGACTTGAATGAATCCTTAATGTAAGTGAAGCGTTACTGGATATGGTAATGTAGTGACGACGACGATGATGATGAAAGCATAAAAAATGGGTGTGGGTGTGTATATAAACATGTCATTTCAACTCACTGACATAAGTGAAAGAAAAAATCGGGGTGGAAAAAGGCTTTATTAGCGGTTTTAGTTATTAAAACAAGAAATGACAAAAGTCAAATGCAAACGGGCTCGCTTACTTTACTCATTAGCTAAAGTCTGGAAAACTAGGTTTGATTTTGAATGCAAAAAAGTATTTTAGTAAAATCCGGTTAAATAAAACCACCGTTGCTTTCTTTTGATTGGTTTTGCCAATGAAGAAAAAAATTCTAGTTAGTATTTGTATACCAAAATATGCATTTACCTTTTCATTGTGGTTTTGCAAATCAAAATGACAACTACTCTAATGCATATTCGAAAATAATCGAATCAAAAGTTGATTTTATATTAAAAACAACAAAACAATTTTTATTCTCTGTGCAAAATTCAAATACATAATATGTCTATTTACTAATAGATAATATTCAATAAATACCATTCATTTGAGCTAAAACACTGCTTCTAAATTAAACCTTTGAGTATAAATCACAGCAAACATATAAAAGTAGAAAATGTATCCTTTTATTTATTACCAAAGACAATATTAAATTATTCCAGCATCTTTTGCCATTCCATAAAAATGGGAATTTTGATTTGCTAATAAAATCTGCGGTTTATCAAATTCAACAATCTGTCCTCGATCCAGTACCAGTATTCTAAAAATTAGAGTATAAACATGTTATTAATGTTTTTCAATTTGTTGTGCGTTTGAATTTACTTTTAATCATCTATATCAAGAGCTACCTGCTTGAGTCCAGGACAGTATTCAGTCTATGAGCTACATTTAGAATGGTACATCCATCGAAATGCTCTCGAATAGTACGCTGAATTAAATCATCCGTTGCATTGTCTACCGAGGCTGTATGATTTGAAAAGTAAAAAGGTTTGAACTAAAGAAATCACGGAATTTAGTCAACTATTTTAGTCATTTTCTTTTTACCGGTTGCTTCATCCAACACTAAAATACTGGACTTTCTTAAAATTGCTCTTGCCAAGCAAACAAGCTGCCGTTGCCCCACGCTGCAATAATTAAATGCGATCAGTTAAGTTGTAATAACCAACTATCAGACAGAGGACATACTAATGTGTTAGCACATAATTTACCTCAAGTTGTCTCCACCTTCTGAAATACTATGCTGTAGACCCTCTGGCATCCCAGAAACGAATTCATTTAAATGAGCCAACTTCAAAGCTTCCCATAACTTTTCATCTTCGTAGTCATTAAATGGGTCTAGATTCAATCTATGAAAGCCAACATTTGAAAGATCAGAATTATTTTTGTCTGCGTGTACATACTTTTGCAAGACACCTGCAAAAAATACAAAAAACAAATCTTACCTTAAACTTCTAGAAAATAATACTGGGTCCTGTGGAATTACAGTCAGTCTGCGCCTGACATCATGCAACCCAATTTTTGATATGTCGACTCCATCAATCACAATTCTTCCATTTGTGCTCTCGATAATTCTGAACAAGGCCTAAAATTTTCAATAAATTCTATTTAGTAACTATCTTTTTATCTATAAAATTAATTTTAAATCAAAACATCTCTCAGTATTAATATTACCAATGTAAGAGACGATTTCCCTGCCCCTGTTCTTCCAACGATTCCGATCTAATAATGAAAAGGAAGTGAATAAAAATTGCTTGAGAAAAGTTCAAATGATAAGATAAAGTAATGCACTGACTTTCTCTCCAGGGTTAATTGTGCAGTTAAAATGTTTTAGCACAAGATCAAGGCCTGGTCTGTATCTTGTTTCGTAATCGTCGAAAATAATTTCACCATTTTCAGGCCAACTAGGATTAAATCTTCGAAAGCGCCCCCCAAACACACTTAAGCCCTGAGAAGAGGATTCCTCCTCATCACTTTCATTTTCCCCTTTTGTCTTAAAACTAGCCTCTTGAGCTACACTTGAGTATTCCAAGATCCTTTCCACAGACACAAAATTGTATTGAAGGTAAGAGGTCACTTTTACAAGCCAACTTAGAATAGATGTCACTTGCAATGCGTAACTAATAGATAATCCAACGATGCTCGATGAAGTGGTATTCCTCCAAATTACTGCAAAGAGAGCTGGTACAAATATAATGAGCGAGCCTAATGCTCCCAATCGAATGCTTAACCATCTTCTTACAATCAAGTGGGGAAGTAATACTCTATTGTAAGAGTCAATTTTATCTGCTAGCATTCTGCAAAATCTATCTTCCGCTTTGTAGGCTCTTATAGTGCTGGTCCCGCTCAATGTCTCCTGGAACTGGGAATAAATTGGGGACTTGAAGGCATTAAGAATCCGTTGTAGTTGTTGCATGCATGCAATGTAATGGCGTTGCAAATAGTAGTAAATTATGGAGAGTGGCACAATGAAGCATATGAAGTATACATTTCCATAACAAATGGCAACGATGACTCCACAAAACTTGAACAAGTGACAAATCCAGTCACCAACTTGGGAAGGAAGTGATCTGTCCACTGCCTCAACGTCTGAACTAAATCGGTTCACTATACGACCAAGCAACGTAACATTGAAAAATGACATTGGAGCTCGCAAGATTCTTTTCAACATGTTATTGTGCAACCGTTTTGTAGCACGGAGAGAAGCAATTGCAAGAATAAAAAATCCGAAGAGATAAAACAGAGACTGCGTTACTCCAAGCAATGCATATTCAGTAATATAAGCACGTCGTTTTTTATCCGTTTCACTTCGATCTGGTTTAAAAGTTTGATTGGTTTTGGTCGAGTTGTCGGTCCATTTTGTAAGGACCACGCTTCTTCCTAGAGCGAGTCCTTCAGATAAAGCAAAAAATAGGACAAAACTGATAACAAATGGGTATTTCATTGCCCTAAGATAAGCGAGAAATACTGATAATTTCACATCTCCAGTTTCTAAACGTTCCTCCTCAATAAGTTTTCCAGTCTCTCTTCTGTTTTCATCTTCGTGAGGAAGAAGGGACGTACTGGACTTGTCAACTGGCTTTTCATCTTTATCTATGTTTCTATTGCCATCATTACCCGTTTGCATTTGATTAGCTAAGAGACGGGGAAAGTTTCCTCCGCCATCCATGAGATTAGCATAAGTATCACATTCCAAAATTCGACCACCCTCCATTAAAACAATGTTATCGCATTGAGCTAGAAAATTGTAAGAATGAGTGCAGAGAAGACGAGTCTTTCCAGCTAGCAGTCCGTTAGAACTCAATAACTTATCAAATATATGTTTGCCGACATGAGCGTCTACAGCACTCAAGACATCGTCCATCAAGAGAATATCCGCGCCACTGTAAGCCAGTCGCGCTAACGACACTCTTTGCTTTTGACCCCCACTTAGGTTGATTCCTTTTTCTCCTATTTCTGTCATATCACCTGCGGGGAGGATTTCTAGATCCGGCGTAAGGCAACAAGCGTCAACTATCTTATCGTATTTTTCCCTTTCATATGGAAGCCCAAAGCAAATATTTTCTCTCAATGTCCCGTTTAATATCCAAGGGATTTGTGGTGCATATGCGACCTTCCCACGAACAATTACTTTTCCAAAATACTTCATGTCCCCAAGAATGGCCGAAAGAAGGGAGCTTTTCCCGGAAGCAACACTTCCAACGACAGCCGTTAGTTTTTTAGCTTTTACTTCTAAGTCTATGTCAATTAGTTGCCAAGATGCTTCAGAGAGTTCTTCCCAAGCAAAACTACCATTGATAATTTCGATTGCTGGTTTATCTCCGTTTCTTCCTCCGTGCTGGAGTTGAAAATCAGTGGCTTTTGGATCAACTTCTTCAGCGTTTAAAAAGCCATTAATTCGTTTAAAGCTAACTGTAGCATCAATAGTTGCTGATATGCACGAAGGTAGTTCCGTGATTGGATCAGTCAGAAGATTAAAGAGGGTTACAGCGGTGAAAGCCTTCTTTGCATCAAATTCTTCGTCGCTGGTGTAAACGAAAGTGAAAAATGAAGCAATAGAAACAAGAAATGGGATGGAATCGGAAACGAATTGCATAATACACTGAACAATGCTTCGTTTCTTTAAGATATGGATTTCTTCAGATCTGATTTTTTGAATTTGTGACTGGAATGATGGTTCCCAAGCATATAGTTTTATCACCTGTATACCAGACAGCACCTCGGAAATTACTTTAATACGCTCATCTTTCTTGGCCATTTGAGCTCGTTGATATTTCGTAGAGGCTGCGACAAGAAACCAATTAATTGGTATAATAGAACAGAGAACTCCTATACCGGGAAAAACAGAAACTCCAAGCTGCCACCAGAGCATAACTATTCCTACAGTAATTTGAATTGGTGTTGACCAAAAGGCGTCTGCTTCATAAACTAATATTCGAATTTTTTCTGTATCCACACTCATCAAGTTCACAATTTCTCCAGTGGTCTTATCTGAAACATATATTAACAGATACAACAAATGAACTTTAATGTCAACGGCTTAATAATTCAGTGTTCTAAAAATACATTATCATAATTATTATACCTTTTCGAGCTTCAGTGGAAACTCGCAAAGACTTTTTGTAAATTATCATATTGAGACAGCTCATTATATTTACAAAGCATTTGAACATGTGTAGAAAATATTGTTCTACAAAGAGAGTAATTATCAAATGAATAGCTAGAAGCGAGCTGGCCCACATGTACCCCTTCCATTCTTGTACTGAAGGTTTTTCAACAAAATCAATAAGATATGCCATTACGACAGTGGGCAGGAACGACAAGAGACAACCCACGAATCTACATATTACAGCAATCATGAATGACCACCCACAAGTTTTCCACAAAGGTTTGAGAATATTTCTATAAATGCTTCGTATCTCTCCAATGTTGGGATTTCCAAAATGCTTTGAAAATATTCTGAAAACGGTAGTAGCCCTCACTGAAGGGATCAATTCCCACAAATCATCCTTGGTTAAAGGCTCCTTGTACCCCTTACGAACCAATGGGGTACACCAGGAAAATAAAACATACGAAAGGATGCTCGCTCGGAGAATGGGACATTCTTCCCTTCTCTGCAACGCAAATAAAAACATTGTTATACGAATTTGAAATCTTAAGTTTTCATTGTGTCAGTTATATTAATGATGAATTAACTTACAACTCCATCATCACAGTGAACCATTAACGTATGACCACCTGTTTGAGGACCAGGGATATCTGACCAGCAGAATAAGAATGTTTGAAGATACATTACAATTAACGAAATCCCCAAGAGAATCACCGTTCCTTTGTCTTCTGGTTTATACAAGACTAATTTCGTATGAAAAATTAAAGTGTGGATGATAGACATCATGAGCCAGTAGAGTAGTTGCGGCCCTGATGTGTGAATACATCTCGTTTTATGGAATACTATCAGACAAGCTGATAAAAACTGCAAAACATCATCTAATCAATAACGGAACTTAATGATTGATTTAAAAAGGTTTTGAACACTTCAATTTTGATATTTACATTTGTAATTATTAATATTATTGGAGTAGCCCATAGCACATCCGGTATAGAGAGAATATCTTGATTCTCCTTATCTTTTGTAATCTCAAACCAACTAACGCACAGAGTTATTACTTCCAAGCAGGTCAGCAGCGCAACATTAAAAATTTTGAAAACTCCAAGTCTTGTCCATGCTGGAAGCCAAGGGGCAAGATCACTTATGATGGAAGTTGCAACCCTCTCAGGATTAGCATTTATATAGACATCAAAGATTGAGGAGACCCATAGGAATAAGCATGGAGCCCAGAGTAATGCAGTGTCTTCGAAACACTCGGTAAAGTCTGGATTTGTTGTGTTCCATGTTTTATTAATATCCTGGAATGTTTTTGCCAAATACATATATTAAAAATTCCAAGTTGTCATAATTGGCGAAACACACATTGAGAATTATTAAGTGCTTACCCAAAATGTGGACCCACAGTATCGATCCATCATACAAAACTATCAATAAAAAGTGGGTACTAGAAAATCATTTTAACTGCAACTAGTGAGTTACTAAATCCGATCAAATCACGCTTTATTTTTTTAATTGTATGTACAAAATAATAAATAATGAGTATGATTGCAGTTTTCAAATTGCACACGATGTGCTAAATTGTGAACATGAATCGAATGAATTGAAGGTTCATTTTCTTACTTGTTGGCACTTTCAACTCACGTGTTAGGCATGGTTATATTTGCAGAGGAAAGTTGTCCTAGGGATAGATACAAACTTGATAGCTAAGAAAAAGCAAAAAAATATTCGAATAGTGCAAAATGCGAAAGCGCCATACCATCACCGTAGCTCAATTAAAGCCGAATGTTTCCGATTATCGTTTTTTTCTTTGTTGTGCAAAAATGCTGACATTTCAGATTTTGAATAAGCTGCTCTACTAATGAGTAATGTACAAATGAAAAAACAAACCTTTTCTGATAGCAAGTTTTGTTTTACGTTTAAGTTAAAGTGCATGTTATTGTTAAGATTACATTAGACTGAAATCTGTTCAATGTGTTAATATTGAATATGCTTATTCTGTTAATTTTACATAATATGCAACAAACTGACATTATCGAAATACTGAAAGATATGCTCAATGATAAGAATCCTTATTGATAGTTAAAACCACAAGGGTTTTGCGAATGGCATATATTGGATTCATGTAAGTAGCTTCTTGGAAGTCGAAATTGAAGCAAATTTTGATGTAGTACTTTTGTTGAGTTTCAAAAGACTGTTTTCCATAATCTTTCGTAGTTTATGGTTTGTATGCACAGAGCAAATAAATAGATTATTAAATGGTCTTAGGTAGTTGTGCAAATGTGTAAATATTTAACATGAGACGAGCAAATTCATGAATTTTACTTTACTTCAGTATTTGTTGTTGGTTGTGTATCTAAATGAATTAGTAATAACAATTACCATCCAGCCAGTAGAAGACTTGTTTATGTTTAGCAGAAACAATAAGAACAAATTCAATCTTTTTTAACTCCTTGGCAAAGCCAGAGAGAGAGTTTGAGAGTTTTTATTTTTTAAAGCAATACTGATAAAAAATGATATTTTTAAAGTAGTCATGTAGTAAAATGCATCAAAGATATAAAAATGTACAGATGAGGAGAATATACATAGGATAAATGTATTCAGTATACAATGATTATACATAGGATAAAACTGATAGAACAGAAACTGAGATGAATATATATGCGTGACATGGTATTTTAATCTAAAACCTTGCATTTATGTTTAATTTCTTCTTAATATAATTGTTATTTTAGCTATTCTTATGAACTTTCATAAACTATTAAAGCATGTTATACGAATAGGTTTACTTG
>JAANSO010003699.1:0-11035 GCA_036507315.1 Lepidocyrtus fimetarius | reverse complement strand
CCATTGGATTTTCTCCTACTTTCTCCCCTTCTTTCTTATCCATTATGCTTATTTATTATTATGCTGGAGGAAAGGAGAGAGATGGATGGACTAAAAGCAGAGATGTTACTAAACAGAAAGATGAGATTGGAGAAGCAAAAGAAAATCCTTGTAAATAGTCCTAAGTCATTTGGATTTGGTGTATATGGTATGAAGCAGACATGACGCAATACAAAATGCTGGGCAGCTAATATATAAACTTTTCCTATTTTCTACTAGCGTTATAGCACTTTGAAAAGGAGGAAAGGAAAAGCAACGAGACTAAATCTTAAGTATGCAGAGAATTAAGGGGAAAGGACAAAATAAAACACGCTGTCTTTTTTGTAGGTTTCTTCAACAAAGCATGAGAAGATGATGAAAGTGAAATCAGTGAAAGAGAGAAAGAGTTGACGACTTTATTCCGCCGGGGTAGAAATGTACAAAGCAAATTTAACCGTTTTTACTCTATTGCGGTAATGGCTTTTTACAATAATGACGATGATGAGGAGGATGATGATGAGAATAATGATATTTCCTCTTCGACTTCTTTGTGTGAGTTAGGAACTGAGTGAATAACTGTATTTATGGACTACCTCCAGCAATCTAATGGAGTGAACGGAATAAGAAGAAGAGAACGAAGGGACACACTCAGAGCAATTTCCTCTTTCTTCCTCTTCTCCACTCTTTGTCAATTTGCTCAAGATGAGAGAGTCAGCGAAGGATAAAGTTAGTGAAATAGAAAATGTGCAATTTTTATCATGGCCCTTTCTCCTCCTCCTCTTTCGTCTCATCATCGTAATCATCATTTTAGTCCAACTACATGCCAAAAATACAAAGCACAAAACCTTGTTCTCTTGAACGGAGGATGTTTTTAAACGATTTGTTTCGGTTGCTTTACCGTACAACTTTTAGTATTATAGCCGATAAGCTTTTATATCCATTTTTAGCAGAAAAAAGAAACTGGATTCATTTCGTGTGTAATTTAGTGTGCATAAACAAAAGAAAAAATCACGGAGTAAAACCGAGTAGCAAAGAAAAATGCTGAGTTTGCTCCTTTCGTCGTCATTTTAAGAAATATATATAAAGTACATGAAATGGTAAAAAGAATAAGAAACGTGTCGCTGATTCAAAGGTATAGAATAAAAAGGTACGCTTAATTTAATGCAGAAATTTTCCCTGGGATTTGATTTTAGAGAGGATCAAGGGGTATACAAATCAGTTGAGTTTAATCTTGGGTGTGGGTACGGAACGGATTTTGTAAGAGAGATAGAGCGGATTAGATATNAATGCAGAAATTTTCCCTGGGATTTGATTTTAGAGAGGATCAAGGGGTATACAAATCAGTTGAGTTTAATCTTGGGTGTGGGTACGGAACGGATTTTGTAAGAGAGATAGAGCGGATTAGATATAAAGATGTAAGCAGACGAAATAAAAACCGGCATTTACTTGTTTTTGAATAGAATTATAATAGAAAATCTAAATGATATGAGAAAACGAGAATGCCTACATATGAAAAATAAATGTATGAAGACACACAATAGAAGGAAAAATGAAACTGGCTTGAGATCTTTTTTCTCATTCTTATCATTGCCTTATATAGTAAATGAGTGTGCCCACGCGATATTGTACATTTTTGTAAAAAATAAAATTTCGACGACGACGACGGTGGTGGTGTTGGGGACGGTGCACGTACTGGTACTTAATATTGATCTCTGAGGGTGGTGGAGTGGAAAGTAGAGGTGGTCGTTGGTCGCTCCCATAGAATACCGCATCTAGTGCAAGACAGTAGAACAGCTTGCCTTAGCGAATCAAATAGAGTATGAAAAAATCATGGAGAGAGAAACACATGAGAGAAAGAAAAGCTGATTGCATAGTAAAAAAAATAAACTGGAAATCCTTTTAGTACTTTTTAAATGGAAAATCACAGAAGCCTTACATAAACACATACGATAATGCAATAGTTATACAGAAAGGAGACAATGTAATGCAATTAAATGAGACAATTTTTTCTTATTTTGAGACTAGGAATTTGAAAAAGAAAGTTCAGCAGTAATGCAGCCTTTGAAATGGATGTAAGAAAATGTACGTTTTACATATATGTGCAAGTAGATAATCTTTGCTTTCTTTTACAGATGAAGAAGAAAATTGGAAGGGAAAAGTTTCAAAAGTAAAAAATCTCTTTGTGGTTTAAAGAAAATGAAATAAACAGTTTCAAACGATTGGAAATGGGTTTTTGGTGTAAGAATATCATAGCCATTGTCGTTCTCATCAACTTCATTTTGTAATGAAAAACGAAAAGTAAATACTATTCGGATAAAGAAATGTATAGTAATTGGTCGAATGCTTTAACAAAAGGGTTTCTTTTAGCGAATCCTTTTGTGGTCTCCTTCAGAGTCGTCATGAAGTGTACTTGAGTTTACGCAAAGTGTGGTAGCACTTCCTCCAGTTCTTTACATTTGGCTTTGTAATAATGACAAAACCGAGAGCAAATAACAATGATGAAGTTTTCTTGTGGGACCGATATCATATCTAAGCAATCTTCTCTGTTACGGATGCTATAAAAATTCCGTAATTTCCACCGCAATAGTGCCGCAGCAACAACAAAGGCAGTTCTTTCTTCCTATATTGCCCCAAGTCCAAATTTGGATCTTATTTTTTGGCTACCGCTGTGTGATATTGTTGAATAAAAGAATGCAGACTTTCCAGATTACTTTAACGAAAGTTGTTCTCCACCCAGCAACAGCAGCAGGGACCTTCCCTCCTTATTCCATTTCCTAGCTTGATATACTTTTACTATCAAATTCAAACTTTTAAAAGGGATTTTCCTATATGATACTGCTGCTGATGAGATGAGAAGGAAGATGATACTGATCGGATGCGGATACCCTTAATGATGAGTTTCTGCTGATCCTACAACTTCTCAAAAAAATTCTCTCTCGCAATAAAAGTAATCAGTGAATTCTGTGACTTCAAAGCTTGCTTTATTGTCTGAATCTCTTGTTTTAGCTACATAAAAACAAAAATATATATGGATATAAGCATTTTGTTGATGTTGTGTCTCTCTCAGCATTACGCAAAAGAGTTCACACGCAACAAAAGTTTCTCGTTAGCCCGTTTCTGCTGCTATTATTACGATGATGAAATTTTATATCGTGATAAACAAGCACTTTTCTTTTTTAAACTTGAACGATTGGGAAATAGCACAGATACTATTGCTGTATACTTTCTGTTTCATGTTGTATCAAGTCTCCCCTGCTAAAGTTTATTTTGCTAATACAAATTTACACATAAATAAGCGAGATGAAGTGGAAAGTGTCATTTTCCATTTTCTCCAAAAACATTGCTTCATCCTTTTCATCATCTTGATGATCTTCTGTTGTCGTACTTAACTCTGTTTATTCTTCTCTTTATTCTCTAATTTATGAGTAACCTTCCTCTCCTACACAGGAAGATGGAATAAAATGAGCAGCGAGTAGTGGAGTAAAGAAGAATGTTAATAACTTTTTGTTCTTTCTCATTATCCTTTCTATCTTTTGTTTTGTTCATCTTTGAATCTTCTTTCTAGAATAAAAAATAACTTCCTTCACGTGTTTCCTCGGCTGTCATTTACGGAGAAAACAAAATGAGAAGAATGAAGAAAGTAGTAGCTCCTTCTGACTTCTCTGCATTGACTACATCAGCATCATCCTCATCATCACAATCTCTTTCATTTTGATCACTACCGCACACTGCCGTAGCATCGAGAGATATCGTTTCATTGTTTTGATCATTTCTTCCTTTCTCTTGTTCTTTCTTTTTCCTTCAAAATCAACTCTAAGGCAATGCAGCAATACGTCTGTGACATTTTGTTTGCTGGTATGCTGATGAGAATGGTCATGTAAATGTAAATGGAGTCACTGCTCAAAACAATACAAGTAAAAAAGGTACGTACGGTTTTTATGATATTGCTGTTTGCAAACTGAATATAAACATTGTATATAAAATCAGCTACATGAATGAGTACATCGTCATCATCATGACTGATGATCATCAGAGAGAACACAGGAGTTGACTTCATTCCACACAAATACACGACACCAATTTCTTTTCTTTTACACATGAAGAAGGAAATGAATAACTTTGTATCTAGTTAAGCAAGTTAAGACAGAAGAGGAACATTTGTTAGTATAAAAACTTTGTGTATTTTACATGCTTGTACTTGATGGAGCCATATGGGCTATGTGAACTAGTTTTTGGCTCTTGATTTCTTTCAAGAAGACGTCAAGTCAACCTAACATGATCATCAGTATCAGCATGATCGTAGTCGTTCGTCGCCGGCATAGATTTACATTTGCACACAGACTGAATGGAAAAAAGAGACAAAGTTTTTAAGTTTAAGAAATGATATTTAACTTATATGATGGCGATGAGCACACGCTATATAGTCTGCTAGTATGACCATGTCTTTCTTGAGTTAGCTCTGTCTTTCGTAAACAATTTTTCATTGTGAAGAGAATGAAATGGCATTGTTCTTACACTTTTTTACTTTTTCTGTGAATTGTCACCGAAAGGGGTGCAGGCAATAGCATAAGCAACCAAAACAGACTAGGCATCTAACAAGATATATAAAAGAGTGGGCATACTTTTACAAAATAGCTCCCTCCATCTCACCAACTTTGACTTGCTCATATTCTTTGAATCTAAAAACGTCTCAAAAGAAGTTTTGTTGGCAACGGAAAGGACAGAATATATTATTCTATGACTTAAAAAGAGTTAAACGCAAAAGAAGCATTCTAATAGTATTAAAGTAAGAAACATTAAGACTAAATAGAGAGAAAAGAAGACGTGGATGAATTGTAAGTAAAATTTGTGTTCCTATCACAGCTTTTATGATGATGGGGATGGGATTGCAGTTGGCGTTTTTCCTTTTGCTGCTTCATTTCATTGTGTGGAGTAGGCGAAGAAGAAAATTTATTCAGTGAGGAAAATAATATGGATGTATGAATGTTTGTGCATCCATATGTATTAGGGACTGTGAGGAGCAAGTGGAGGAGAGAAGACATGTCGCATTCACTTTAGAGAAAGAGAGAGTTTGGCAGAAGAGCAGAGGTGGTGGTAGTTATGCTGCTGATGATACTACAAAAAATGTAAACTTGGGTCCTTTTCAGATGAAGTTTAGTTTAGGACGGTGAGGATAATTTTTAAGTTGAAAAATATTAGATTGCTTGTGTATAGGTATTTGCAGTTAAGAAATGAGATGAGGTACGGCAAAAAGTGAATACAAAAAAGGATGGGGTTGGTTATTATCGTACTGATGCCAACGATAGCGATGATGATGACGTTGATAATACCGTTTATAAAGAAGTAAGGTGGATTTAAAGTCATCAACATAGCTAGAGAGACAGAGCTTTACTCAAGCACATTTAAACAAAAATTTGTATGTATCTATGAAAAGAGATGAGATGTGAAAAAGGATTATAGTAAAGAGAGGACACACAAGAATAAGAAAATGATGATCTTCAGCAGAGTCTTCAGTGTTTCCTTTTTATATGGTTGACTACATCGTCTCATCATCATCGTATTTTCATGTTCTTCGCCACCACTATATGGTTCTAGTTAAGTAGTAAAATACATGATATGACTATGTGACTTCTTTTTTTACTATTGCAGATGAGGATAATAATGATGAGAAGGTTTGGGATTTTTTGTTACTGATGATGATAATGTTTGGTGTTTTCTTTTTTTCTTGTATGTGTTGCAGATGAAGTGGAGTCGTTCATGCCAGTTTGAATCTCTCCGTTGGAGGGTGAACGTGTAACATCGGACTTTAGAGACAGAGAGACGAAAGAAAAATCCTAATCATTTTTTAACTCTTTACTACCGACTTTTAAGGAAGAAGGCATCTTAAAGAATTTCCTTTTGAGATTTTTTATTTAAGCAGCAGTATATCAGGAGCAAATAAGCAGCTAGCTACTACAATATAACTTTAAAGAACTTTTTTTATCACATATTTTTCTCGCCGTGTGTGAAAAGAGTGGAGAGAATCTCAGCAAAAGCTGTTTCTACTACCAACAACACCACATTTTTATTCTTGGGGAACAAGTGACTTCTCTTAAGATTATAAGATCATCTTCATGTGGTGATCTTCCTCATCAACTCTTTTACTACTTTTCCTACTACAACAACGTTATAACAACTCGCACTCAGGCACACATGAGTAGTGTCGTCTGTTTCGACTTGTAATTTTTTCTTGCAGTATTTTCTCAAAGAGGCAGCTAAGAATAAAAGTCAGTCGAGAAGAACTATTTATATAGGAAAGTATATAGGAAAGGAGTCTGTGAGCCTACTTAAAACAAAAGAAGGTTTTCTTTATATTGATCTGCAAATCTTCAGCTTGTTGTGTGCTAATACAGAAACATAAAGCCCAACTTTTGAGAGTCATCACCATAAATAATCAGGATTAAATAAAGCCTGTCTGTTTTTAAAAAGCTAATGCGGCAAAATAATTACGACTGCAGTAAAATTGATTTTGATAGGATTTGTTAATTGTTATTTATCTATTCTACTGTGTTCGTTGAAAGAGTGCCTTACTTGAAAAAATAAGTAATTCTCAGAAGAAAAATATAATTAGCAAAAAGAAGTCAGTGAGGAAATTAGTTTCCTTTTCAATTATCATATATAAAAGATTCAGAGAATTTTATCGCTAAGTTTGCAAACATTGAGGGAATAACAATTTTACGAAGTGCGAGCGGTAGCTGGACCGGTGGTGACACGTTCCCAACAACGGCAATATCATCATCGTCGTCAATCGCAGCGGCAGCAGCAGCAGCAAACAGAAGTTATTTGTATCATCCTTACCAACGAGAGAATCCCCATCTTGTTCAGCACTTTCCCCATCTTCATCACCTTCATTGTAAACAACCTTCGTCCGGAGTTGGTGGAACCCTTCTACTTGGAGGAAACTCAGCAACCCCAAACGGTATCAACGGTGTCAGCAATCCCTGCCGAAGTGGATTAGTAAGTATTGGAGGCTGTACAACCCCAACTGAACTTGCAACCGTGGTAGCAGCTTCCGGTTCGCCTTCCACAACGACGAGTAACAATATCAACCTTATCACCACGAACAACAAAATATTCTCGCTTTTCCCATCGTCACCGTCACCATCAAATGTGCCAAATTGCAAGAAAATGAAAATGAGTGACGGGCTCGGTGGTGTGACTTCAGTAACAATTGTCACCAGTCCGTCTGTGGTCGCTCCAACCACAATGAACAGTCTTAACAGTGTGAGTGCGGGTGGTGGTGTGACAACTCTTCCTCCAAATATTTCTGCTGCGGCTGCAGCAGCAGCGGCAGCCGCCGCCGCTGCATCGACAAATAATCATATGAACAACTCGTCCAGTTCCCCCTGTGCCAACAATCATACAAACACGCAGAATTTAGCAGATTACCTCGCACAACTTATCAAGGACAAGAAACAGCTCGCTATTTTCCCTAATCTGTTCATCCACGTGGAGAGAATACTCGATGAAGGTAAGAAATGAATGAAAGCATTTTTTGTATTTTTTCTCCATCTTCTCACACACACTCATGTAATAACTATCATGCAAGATCTTTCCTCGTTTTTGCTAGACTTGCAACAACATCCGGTTTCCCTATTTCATGCTTTCGTAAACACACGAGCACCGCGCTTTGTATCACCCTGATTATTGTTATTATTACGGGTTTCCAGTAGTTGTAGTAGACATAACTGTGAGTAGTGTATATCTGTATGAGTGTGGCTATTAGAACTCCCATCAATTTTCTCGTACATCGTACATTACATGAAATGTTCATGCAAACACATACATTCCCGTCAAGTGAATGGCCATTATCTCCAGTCTTCTCGTTTTTCCTCCAAACAAACCTACTTCAACCTTCTCAAAAAGAACTCAACTCTTTTCCCATGTTGTAGGAAAGGAGAAGGATTCTTTGCTTTTTTATCTTGCTCATCCCACACACACATAATATACTTTCATAGCAATACAATAGCCAAAAACCATCTCCCATTTTTCGAGATCACCTTATTTTTTATAAAGACATTCACATTNCCCATTTTTCGAGATCACCTTATTTTTTATAAAGACATTCGCATTTTTTGTATAAAACGAGACTTTCACGTCCTTTTTGCTAAACCCTACTTTATTCAAGTAAGTTTTTGGTATTATAGATCCTTGTTAGCTTCACTGCGGTGGATTGAATTTGATGACGACGTGATATCTTCAACTTGGCCTGGGCTCGTTTGGTCCTTTACTTTTATTCTCAGTTTTTCTCAATTTCTTAAATAAAAATACTTTTCCTGGTGTGTGCCTTGCCCTTGCTTGCAATCATACTAAAGAGTCAGGAGAAAACCTTGTTGGTTTAGTTGCTGCATCGGTATGAGCATTACGTCGCGTTCTAGTTTATTAGCCTCACTTTGCTCGGTATAGATTACCTGTCATCCATTTATGGTGAGTGAGTGAGTGAAAAAAATAAGATGAGTATGAGAATAAAACTTATCTCGAAAAAAGGATAAGAAGAAGTTGGCTGACAGGCATTCATACTGCGGATTCTACCCTCACTTCAATCCAACATCATCCTTCCCAAGAAAAGAATCAATTCACCTTCACCAAAAACAGTTTTTTTCGCCATATAATAAAAAATAACAATGTAATACATGAAAAATGGCAAATGATACACACAAGAGGATTCATCCTCAATTGTTCCGTCGAATATATCACTGCGATGCTGATGCCAAATACGTCATTATAATGTGATTCGATAAGATGATGAAAATGTATGATGGTGGTGGCATACTGATTCAGATTTTTTATTGTAGGATACAATTTGCCCTTTTCTTATTATTCCCTACCCGATACTTAAAACTCTCATGTGAGAAGAGGACAAGACCACAAAAGCCAAGCCAAGGGCAACAATTTCTCCGTTATAATAACGATAAGTATGAGTCTATAGTTTGCTCATTTGATAATAGAAAGAATCAACGAATTTCGCTGAGTTTGGCATAAATTGTATTAAATGATGAAATTGATGATGAAGCTGATCTTTCTAGAGAACGATGGAATATGTATTTTTCTTGGTTTTAGCGTAAATAAACCATCTATAGGGTTTAGTATATTCGTTTTTGGAGCTTCATTTTTGCCAATTTAAAGGACAACATGTGAAGGAGGTGAGAAGAAGAAACCATATTGCCACAAGAGTAGATTGACTTGTCGGATGGATGGATGATGATGGCATAATCAATTCAAAATAAAAAATAGATCGATCATCATCACTAAAACCATTATTGATGCTCTACTGCTTGACTTGTATACCTGCACTAGCTCGATGAAAAGAAAATAGAACTGTTTCATTCTTCCTCTCCTCCTTAATAATCATCTCGTAGAGAACAGAATACTCATCTGGCTGGAAAATATGAATAAATTTTTGAATAAAAAGATTCAATTTAATGATTACATTCTATAAAATGATAAAGTGAAAGTTCTTATCGATTTTTACTAAATCATAAGCTATAAAAAGCAGCAACTCAACTGGAATTGGTCAGAAATCTACTTTTTTGTTTTTTTTATCAGAATTGTATCTTACAAGACCAAAAAAGGTGGACCAAGTTATTATTTTTACTCACCGGAATTTTTGTGGGACTTCCATGGTTTACATCAGAAAGATCATTTCTCATTCTTTTTGACTTGTATTGATTGAATTGAAATATTAGCTCATGGCTCATCTCCCACCGTTCCTACTGCATTTTGCTTCAGTTTGGTGAACTCATCTCGAAAGATGTTATGAAATGAAGCTACTTTTTATATCATAACCTTTAATAGCATACCATCATCAACGAAATCATAATCATTGATGAGAAAGATGATATATGATATGATATTGTTATTATAATGCATCGCATTTTTTGTCGGAAAAGATGGGAAAATAAGGAGAAGGTTGGGTGTATGGAAAACATCAGAATTTTATTGACTCTGTCTAGTTTTGACTGACTCTAAAAAAGGTTACCGTCTACCGTCATTTTCCATCATTTCATGAATAATATCGTTTGATATAAAATATAGCAAGCTACTGAGAATAATGATGTTGATGCTGCTCTTCAAGTGGAATGAATGACTGCACAGCTGGATGAATGTATCAAACAAACAAAATTGCCAAGCCAAGGAAAGTATTTTAAATATTTTTATTGAGGAATTTTCAGCATCAGAGCAAGAAAATCCCCAGATTTATAAAAACAATATTGAATGAAGCATTACGTAATTTTCATTGAAATAAATAAATAACAGAGAGAGAGAGACAAGAAAGGATAAATAATGAATAGCCCTTTAATTACTAGTTTAAATGGCGAATAATTAACGATTTTGACTAGGATTTTGGTGGAAGTTGAGCCAAAATGTGGCGTACTTTTCACAATATTCCCATTAGAGAGAGGAAACAAGTATAAAAAGCCTTGAAATTGCAAACGATATCATCATATTTGATAATAGTGATGGGAATCAGGAGTGAGAGAGCGGCGAAGTGAAAAGAGGGTGCAGCATCAGTAGTTACTCCATGGTAAAGCATGTGACGTGTTATATAATCATAGAATTTGCTTAAAAAGGTAATTCGGTACTCTGGATACTGATTATCCTTCTCATTCCTCACGATACAATTGATCATTGCATATTTTCATTAATGCAGTAGTGTAATGGCCGCAGAAGGATGAAATCTGAGGGGATGCAAGAAAACGATAATGAAGATGAGGATGAAAAATGACGAGGATAATTTGTTTTGTTTTTGTAAATTTAATGGAACTTAAAGAGGCTTAGGCAGACAGGTCAAGCAGGACATTATTATTTTTTTCCATGAAGGAAACACATCGACATTATCTAATCTTCCTACTAATAATCCAACAAGCAAAACGTAGTAATGAGAGAGTTGCTAAAAACCTGCAATCATGTCAGTTTGATTTTTTGAAGCAATATAATTTCTTTCTATTCTTCTTATTTAACCTTTTACAGCTGATAT
>JAANSO010003698.1:0-11036 GCA_036507315.1 Lepidocyrtus fimetarius | reverse complement strand
TGAATTTAAACGTGTAAAACAACCAAATCAGAAGCTTATTTTGGACGCAAAAGGTACAATCGTTTAAACTTTGAATTTTGCTTTCACTTAAATAATTTGCACACTATTATTTATTCATTGATTAACGATTAAGTCAGTTTCATTTCTTGTGAAATGTTGCATCTTGCATTCAAATTAGAATATTGAAATGCTATATCATTCTCATATTTTATATTTAGTGACAATGCTACGTTTCATTTAGTTTGTTATACTTTAAGCATTCTATTCTTGCCATTACTGACTTGCTTTCTATACAGTCTTATTGCAAATCCATAAAAACCTGTTGATTTTCCAGTTTCGCAGTCATTTTAAATAGAAGGGAGTGAGAAAGTAATGCATTGCTGTTGGAAGGGGTAAAGTGATAAATATGTGCCTACACGTTGTTAGCAAGTTCCATGCATGAGCTTTGGAATAGAAAGGCTGAATGCAAACATTGTTTAGATTATTTTAAAATTAACTTTAGCTTCGTTAAAAATCTACTTGCTCATTTTTTAAAAATCTTGTGTTAAGAAAGCATTTAACAAAAGTTTACTTGCTAGAAGCATTAAATATATGTAAGTTTCCACATTGATTTTATGTGCACTCCCCACCCGGTACCCCAATTCACCTTATCATTGTTTCTTGCAAATGCTTAGTTGAAGTTTATCTTCACATGATTACACATCCAGGTGCTCCACTGGTTGCGTTCTCTGAATCACCTCAAGTGCGACCCAGATATATTTTTCTTTTGACCTCCATCACTCAAGTAGAAGAAGAAATTCGAGCAACTCTTTCACACATAAGTTATATCACACGTTTTCAGTAGGGCAAAACCTTCCACCGGTTATTTGTGTTGTTAGGAAAGGGAAAGTTTCGTTGATAGTCGAGCATTCTCCCCTTATCCAGTTATCCTACGTCAGTTTGTTCCTTTGCGGTTGTTAAAATGACACGGCTCATTCAACTTATGATTTTCTCGGTTTTGTCTAGCACAATCTCCATTCTTATATCTTAAGCCGCGTAATTTTTGTTATGTCACCCTTTTGTCCTTTTGTAAAATGCAAAATATATACAAACCGGTGTGTAAATAACGCATTGCAAGGTAGCCACAAGCATGTGTACATTTCGTATCTGCAATGCATTTTAAAGCTCATGCGGTTTCTTTAGTTCTTTGACCAGTGTTGCGCTCACTTTAAAGTACAAAGACAATTGCATAAATAATTTTTGCACTCCTTTCTCTTCCGAACTAGTACGAAACGTTCATTCTGTCTACATCCACGCAACCCTACACTGCTACTACTCAGCTTTCACTCACCCTTTCTCTTGTGTCAATGAAAAGCAGGATGCTCTGTTGAATGCTCACGTAATCTTCTGGCGGGGAGCATTTTACTACTTTATCCCCTGAATAGGTTACTTTTAATACTTTTACCCTTGCGAAAATGTTTTTTGTATTTCTTGAACCATAGCAGAATCCGTAGAAATGAAGCATCACAATGATTTTTGGTACAATCCAAATATGAAATAAATAGGATTTTTAAGATAAAAATTGACGGTAGTACCAAATACAAATCAGCAACTAACCATCCACCCATCTTTCCCTAAAATAATTTAATACCATCCACATTTTCAAGGTGTTCTTGCCATTATAGTCTTAAATATTATCATGTATACTTTACATTATTTAAGAGTTTACACTGCCGCGAATTAAGATTGGCTTTCTTACCAAGTGTGTGTGCGTATTCTGCCCGATTTCATCGTTGTCTTCCGCAATGGAAATCATCACGAGCTACATTTCCGTTCCTTTCGGTTTTAGACTCAAACGCAGACTATGTGGACCTTTAACAAAAATTCTATTCTACATACCGGAAGCGTCTTTGTTCACCCTTTTTTCTAAAATTGCAGTAACAGTACAGCCCACAATGTCTGTCAACGGGTACAGAAAGGCTAGTGGAACTGTACTTAAGAAATGATAGCTCACTCATACAAATATGATTTTCATGTAAAAAGTAAGAATAAAACAATTGCAATGCTCAATGCCTCCCATGCTTGTTCATATTCAGAGATAACTGACTGGAAAGAACGCTGACCAAACCTATCATTTACTGCTGAAGACCACATTTCTTTTCTCGAAGGAATGGTGCTCACTTCTCATTTTCCTTTTCTTAAATCATTAGAATCGTTTAAACTCTCATTTGGTGAAAATAAGAAGTTATTTTTTGTTCCATTTCTTGTAGTTTGACAAAAACAGTTTGAATTTAATTATTGAATTTTGTCATTGGCAAAATCCACTGCACAATAAAGTCAGATCATCAGTAAAGTGCCTTTCGTGTCTTTTTAAACCAATTTGTTGACAAAATTGAAAATCCTGAAGAATAATAAAAAATCAAATAATTTGTTCAACTCCGTGGGACAAAACATTTAAAATGTGCTAAAATTAGTTTCTTTCAAGCGTGGAAATGAATTCACTTTTGTCTGACTTGATTTGGCTTGCATTGTAAAACTTAACTTCCTTTATTGCCCAGGCATATTCTGACTGATCTTTAAAGTTCATTTGAACGTTATGTTGAATTTAAACGTGTAAAACAACCAAATTAGAAACTTATTTTGGACGCAAAAGGTAATCGTTTAAACTTTATATTTTGCTTTCACTTAAACAATTTGCATATATTTAATGACTAGATCGATTTCATACGTCTTGTAAAATGTTGCATCCTGCATCGTAAATTTGAATAGTGGAGTGCTACATCATTCTCGTATTTTTATATCTAGTGACAAAGCTACGTTTTATTCAGTTTTTTAGTTTAAGCATCATATTCTTGCCATTACATACTTGCTTTCTATGCAATCTTTTAATATACATTGCAAATCCATAAAAACCTGTTGAATGCCTTTTCACTTTCGCAGTCCGTGTAAATAGAAGGGAGAGACAAGGTGATGCATTGCTGAAAGAAAGGGTTAGCAAGATATACATGTGCTTAAACGCTGTTAACAAGTTGCATACACGAGTCTAGAAATAGAAAGGAAGAATTTAAATCTTGTTTAGAATATTGTAAAATTGATTTTAGTTTCATTAAAAATTTACTTGCTCGTTTTTTAAAAATCTTGTATACCGAGAAAAAAGCCAGAAAGGTTTACTTGCTAATAGGATTAAATTAAATAAATTCAAGTTTTTAAATTGACTTTATATGCACTCGGCACCCGGTTTCCCAATTCATCTTTTCATTGTTTCTTGCAAATGCTTAGTTAAAGTTTATCATCACATGATTACACATCCAGGTGCTCCACTAGTTGCATTCTCTGAATCACCCCAAGTACGACCCAGATATATTTTTCTTTTGACCTTAAAGGATATTCTGGCTCCATCACTCAAGTAGAACAAGAAAGTCAAGCAACTCTTTCACACATAAGTTATATCACACATTTTCAGTAGGGCAAAAGCTTCCACCGGTTATTTGTGATGTTGGGAAAGAGAAAGTTTGGTTGATAGTCGTGCATTCCCCCTAAACCAGCTATCCTACGTCACTTGTTTTGTTCCTATGCGGTTGTTAAAATGGCACGACGCATCCTACTTATGATTTTCACGTTTTTGGCTAGCGCAAACTCCATCATTTTCCTTAAGCTGCACATTTTTTGTTATGCAACCCTTCTATCCATTTCTAACATGCTTTCCCCATCAAATTAGCAAGAGACTGTTTGTTATGCATCGTGTTTCCTTGTTTTGTTTTGTTTTCCCTGCTCCTGTCTATCAAATCGTGAAACTCGATAACAAAACTGCTAAATGCTTTCCCTTTAAAGATGAACAAGAAGCGTGTGAAAAACTTTGCGATGTACTCAATCAGAGGGTTAACGTTCATAATTTATTCTTCCAAGTAAACTATTTTACTGTTTCAATTTCCATACCTTTACAAAACGGGCGACTGACGCTCGCTGCGATCTCCTAAATTCAACTTTTTTTAGTTTTGTCGATATTGACCTGCAGTCCTAAGTCATTCTAATAATTTTTTAGCCTGTTACTTTTTATTTGACGAACATTGACTCCCCCGCGAGTAAGGTACAACTACATTATACTTTATTATAATTACTTAACACTTGACAGAGGTGGAATACGAAGATAAAGAAATAGAAAAATGGCAGGAAAACGACAGCAACTAGACACGTTTCTCTTGTCCATTCAGTAGTCATATAAAGTGGTAGGATAACACTCGAACCTTTGTGAAAAACAAGATAAACTCGAAAACTTTACTCTTATATATCTATTTTTCCCTTTCTCCGTTTTGTCACTCTAAAATACAGTTTTTATATGATTATGTACCTAATTTCCGAAGCTTTTTATGTAAAATCCTGACAGAATGAACTGGAATGCTATGAGCATGACTTTCTTATTTCTCTTTCTTGTTTCACCCGTCATTGTTGCAAGTACATATTGGAAACAGGGAGCTTAATTTATAATAATGGACAAATAATTTAGAGACTTTTCTCTCACTCATTTAATTCCATTTCTCACTTTGCCCACTATTTTAAAATTTATTTTTCGAAAATGAAATCTTACCACTCGCGTGCTACACATTTCACATAATATGCAAAAAATCCGTTTGAAATACCATTTTAGTCTTTTGAATGCAACTTCTTATATTCCATCATTTTCTCTTTACATGTCTTTACATGACATGTCAGAAGCAGGTGATGACCTGCTTCTTCTTATCGTTTTCGACTGGTCTCTTCGTAAGAAGAGACGTTCACTAGTTATTAATTCCAATGGTGTACAGAATGCAGAGTGACAAGGAAACGAAAGACGATGAACTTTCCTGCAATTGAGTTAAGCCTTAATGCTTGCTTTTCAGGAAGAAAACTGAATAAAAATAAATTAAAATTATGGATGTCACTTATGCATAAAAGACGAAAAAATAACATTTCTCTTATGCTGGCATTGAATGAGAGCATCATTTACCTAATTAGTGAGAACTAGTTATTTTTAACATAGGGTCCTAATACGTTTCCCCACAACGAATACAAATGATGTTCTTAGCTACAGTTATTTGCTTGATCTTTTTCACACTGCAGCGACTTTCTTTTTTGCTTTTCTCCCTTTCATCCAGTTACAACCCTTACACTCTTTTTACCTTGGGCATAATACTCTGCAATGCAAACCTGAGTCTTTGTTCGCCCCAAATCACATTAACCACCCTTTGCTAAAACATATCGGCAAACATTTCATTCTATCGCAATTTTTTAAAAATATATTTTTGTTTTGCTTTTGGAACGTCAATCTGTTTTAATAACCAGTTTGTGAAGTTCTTAAGTATAACGTCCACATAACAATATTATTGACCGTAATAATTGCAATGAACGACGCTTGTATTGCATTGTATTCATTCACTTTCTAACAATAAGCCACAGAAATCTGATTATAAATGAAAGTTATGTATAAGAAAGCGCAATGAAAGCTTCGATTCCGTTTTATTTTGTGTGATAAGTATAGACAAGGACACAAAAATGAGGATACATGACAAAATGAGAGATAATATTGATTACCAGAAATAATTACTTTCGCATTTCATCAATTGTTTAAAATTACTGAATTATTATAGGTAAGCTTTTTAATAACTGGCCAATCCCATTGCAAAACTTTTTATTCAAGGCCTAAGCTTTGTTTTAGGTCGTCAAAAATGAATTTTGTGCATTTAATAATAATATGCAGTCCAATTTTTTACATGTAAATACCGAATTTAGTTTTTATGTATTTATAATGTATTTTCAAAATTGCTGATTGGGGCAAGATGAAGTTTCCCCTATTAAAGATGTTGGCGCTCCGTCTAGGTAGTCTAGGTTTTATAAGTTGCTACCTAGGTAAACACTAACTAAAAGAGATTCAATCAGTTCCAACTTCGATTAAAATTTAAATTGTGTAACAAAAAAGGGGAAGGCGCAAGAACCCAAACGATCCCTAAATCATTCACATTTAAAAGCAATTCTACATAATACGTAACTATTTTTTAAGTCAATGTTGCAAACATTCCAAATAACGTTAAGGAAGTTTAAATTTTGTAAAACTAAATGCTCATTAAACATTATTTCATTTGAAAAAATCATTTGACCAATCCATTAGTATAGCATTAGAAAGCCAGAAAAATAGCATCTCGTCTCACAAAGTTCTATTTCCTAAAATTAGCGATGGTTAAAACTTGCAGTTTAATGATTTTATTTCACCTAGTAACCCATTTTCACCCCTCCTTGTTTAGTGACGTGTCTTACAAACGCTTATTTAAAATTCATCATTGCGTCATAGTACTCCATTAGCATTCTCTGACTCACTCACCGACTGTTTCCTTTCTACTGACTTTATATGACCTATTTGTATCACTACACGCATTCACATTAGTTTGGTTTACGGTATGACTAAAATATCCAAATAAATAGAATGGATATTTTTTTGAAAACAAAAGGAGAAATATAAAGTTATTCTAACTAATGTGAGACGCAATTCACTTTTGGCATTATTTAAATTATATCTTTTATGCATACGCCAATTTACGTCAACGAATGAAGCTGAATTGCAATTGAAACTTCCAATACACTTTGTCATGGATCATAAGTGGAACAAAAGAGTAGATTTTTTAACCATTTACAAGGACAATAACTTTTCACTGGTTGTTTATGTTGAGCTGAGAAGGACAAAGTTTTGTAGACAGGTTGTACTATTCTTCCCCTAAACAAGCTAAGGCTATTGTAGGTTATTATTACATTTTTATTGTTGATCAGATGACACGACATTCCGTACTCACATGATTTTTTTTATTTTTAGCTTATATCACATCGCTTAAGCTTTATTATCCACCTTCTATCTATGAAGCTTTAATATAAATCGCTTGCCCGACGCGTGTAACTAGCAGAAGCCAGACATTTATTGCAGTTACTTTCACTTTGCATATCTCAGGCTGGACTTTTTAAAATGTTATGCAAACGCAAAGTACTTTCTCTTTCTTAACTCAAATTCTAAACAAAAATGTTTTATTTACAACATTACCAAAAAGAACATCATTTAAATATCACACTTAACGTTCACCTAAGTCAATCATTTAGCTTTAATCTTGCAATCATGAATCATGTACTTGCTTCCTGTTTTCTTTTACCCTAACACATTCCAAGTTAGTATAAACTACAAAGCATGAAATCAATAAAACCTTATTGTATGCTTTCCCTTTAAAGTTAAGAAATTTGAAAGTGGAAGGCATTCCATTACCAATGCAAAAATGCTGCTGCTTTGTGCGTACTCTTTATATTGGACATTGTTTGCACCACAGCTACCTTGCTTTTGAGTTTCTCTTTTCGCTCACTAATTTTTAACTACTATTTAACTTGCATTCCTCTACAATGCACGGTGATAGGCTTTGTTCATTATATTTATAATTTCAACCTATTAATCTTGTTCAAAATATTGGCAAAAATGCTTCATTAGTACACGCAGTACCGCCTACATTCGATTTTGTTTTTAAATGTCAGGTTTGTTTGCCGGGCTCATTACATCAAAATAGAATTTTTAACTGAACATTAGGCGAATGGAAATAATCTTAACACCCAATTCTGTGTTTCATTCAAGCATTCTGTTTGAATAGTTGCCTTTCACCATTACCCTTAAATACGATGTTGGCCAACTGACGGCTTCTTTAAAGCAGAAAAGTAGCAATTTACTAATTAAATAAATTTTGCACAATGACTTGAAATTAGTATTAGTAAATACATGATATACTGCAAAGCTACATTCCATTTATGTGCCAGATTTATTGACAATTTAAATGGTAGTTTATCTAAACGTATAAGAGAGAGTTCTATGCAATTTAACAGTTTCAATGCAAATCATTAAATGGTTATTGTCCAAAACATTTTAGGTTTATATAGATCACTTAACGTCATCCATTTAAATGCTTTATACAGGAATTGAATTTACAGCAAGCAGCATGAATTTGATTTTGAAGCATTTGAAATGTCCACACTTTTTAAATTGTCAATATCCATTTTTAAGAAAATTAAATCTGGGGAACAAGAGCCAAATTGGGGAAAAGTGTTTTTGGGAAGCCAAAAACCAACGGTGACTCAAGGAGATTGGGTATCTCAAATTTTAAAAGGGCATGGAATTGATCATCTCTATCTCCCATTCTTGCAAGTTATTGTGATGTCAAATTGCTAAAATTTCAAAATTTGAGATAACCATTTCTCTTGACAAGGGTAGATAGAGATTTCTTCCAGTTTTTAATTCACTTGAACCACCGTTGATAAATAATTTTGTTTACCTAACAAAATACCTTCACCCTCACAAAAGCGGTATCTAATCCAACATGTTGTCCTCCAAATCTTAATCGCATTTACTACGAAAACAAATTTTTGTACCTTTTTGAGCTAAAGAATTACAAGCTCGAAGATAATGTTGATCTTTACAAAACACATAAAAATCTCAATATTTTGATATGCTGTTCCGTCGTTCTCACCCAATCTTATGTTTAGGAAAACAAACAACAACCAAACTGTTTTAATTATTATGGAAAATTTCCTTTTCAATTGCGTCAGCGTCATACAAGTTTTTATTAAACCTATCACCATAAATCACATACGAACAAAATCTGGATTTTTATTGCTGCAGACGGATCAAGTAATTAAAATTACAAAATTGTAATGATTGAATGATTAAATGAAGACGTAAAAGTATTAAATGATTTAGTTCAAAAAGAGGAAACTTAGTTTAGATTTTCTATTGTAGAGATTTGCAATAACATATAACAGCAAGATTCAGTAAGATTAGCCACTTTTGAAAAGGTCAAGTCTATTCCGTATATTCATTAAATAAACTCTTATTAATAATTTTAATGTTTGCAGGTAAAAGATTCGTCCATAGGTTATGATTTTGGACAGGATGAAATTCCTAGTATTTATTATGGCGTTGCTCCTGCTGATTGGAGTTGTATCCGTAAGTGCCGTCAGCAAGGTAAGTATAAAGTACCTCAGTTAAATTTTGTAATTGATAAATTCGATACCGACTTTAAAAATAACGATTTAAGTTAATTTAAGTCCGATTTTTATGTCAGAAAAAGAATCCGGATGGCGCAAGGACTCCTTCATAATATATTCCCCATTCAGAACATCAATTCTGTACAGGACAATGCATGCATGGACCAATCAATTTTTAGAAATAAATTAACAATCATAGCAGATTTCAGATCCATTTTTATGATTTTAAAAAATGTATTTCACTACTACTTAATTATTAAAAATGTCATACATATAGTTTTACTAAAATAAATTGAGTTGAACATAAGATACATATTCTGCTGACTAACAAGCTATAACATTTTGACATTTTAAATCGTCTCGAGTCTGCAATTGAAAAAATGATAAAGGGACGAAGCAGAAGAAAAATAAGCCCAGCTCCAGGGGAGATAATTGAACTTAAAAACGTGCAGTCGTCGGATGAACAGGATTGGGGGACTGACACCCGTGCAAGATCAAGAAGAAGCCGAGTTGATCATTTTGACATTAAAATGGAGGAAGGTGATGAAGAAAGGCAGCAGGATTCAAATGGGACGCAAGATACAGAAAATAACCAAAGTATTACTCCTGTAGATAATGATAACACCATCATATTTTCTTTTCCCATTTCGTGCATGGCCACTCATTTTGATTTCATGCAATTCATGGGATTGCTGTACGTCAACAAGAAAGATAAAATCCTTTCCTGGAAGTCGATTTTGCATTTGGTAAGCTGAGATTTTTTATATTACCCTTCAAAATATGGTAGTAAATTTTCAGTATTTTTGCGTCGTTGGACCTTTGAACAGCATCCAGACTTTTCCAATTTTATCTTTTTTATTAGTTGTTGCAATTCATACATTAATTAATTCTGATACACGTCTTAATATAAGCAGACATTAATTTAACGAAACATGTTTGTATAAAGCTGTATTATGGTCATAGAGAAAGTAAATTTTTGCATGATTAATGTTTCATAGATTGCATTTGGCTTGACCTTTCTTCTTGCGCTTCTCTGGGAAGTTGGAATGGAAAAGCATTTCATGCTAACATACCAGAAGACAACCAGTGTATTCTACGTCATTACTGTCTGGTATTATTTCCATACGGCATTCATTTCCATCTACTTCTTAAACCTTGTAATCCAAAATGCAGTCGCTAATTTCTTGGGCAATGTGGAAAACTTCATGGAAGACAGAATCAAGGACAAGAAAACAACCAACTGGAAGGTACCACGTTAGACTACATTTTATTTCCCAAACTGTCTTTAATATTATCCGAAGCAGCACTTTCCATTACTAAATCCATTGATCAATGAATAATCCTTCTTCCTTCTCTCATGCACATAGTGCAATAAAGCTACTCACGCACGCACAAACTTCTTTATGTACTGCATTTATTACAGTAATTGCATATTGCAGGGATGTAAATTAATAAAAAATTTGCCAATAAAACGTCTCATTGTATTTTAATAATTGATTGTTATTTGCAGATATCTAAAATTTCCATTGGACTAGCTCTTCTTAATGTAATCATATCTGGTTACATGGCAAGCGGAGCTAATTTGGTCCAGTATTATGAGTATGATCATGAAGATGTCCTTGTTTTGAGAACAATTCAGTTCAAGGGCAGGTTCCTCATTTGGGAAAAAGAAGATTACAACAATCAAATCGATCAAATTAATAACATCACAACGCTTGAAACGGAACACATCATCTATGGAATTCCTGAAATTGGTCTTAAATTTGTCGGATGGCTTCACTACACCTCAATGAAAGACATCGTGCTTGTCTCGGCGCTGACCTTGTACTCCTTCACTAACGAGTTCAAGGACTTCATGTACGAAACCAGAAATGAACGGATGAGCTTATCACTTCTGGGGAAGTTGGAGGACAACTGGGACGTTCTTCATGATGTCTCCAATGAAATCGAGTCCCAATTCGGAGCCTTGTTCAACATGATTGCTATTGACAACTGGCTGAGTGGAGCGTACTGCATTCTCC
>JAANSO010003697.1:0-11037 GCA_036507315.1 Lepidocyrtus fimetarius | reverse complement strand
AGTAACATGAATAGGTATTGACCCTGAATTTTTTAAATTACGGATAAGTATTACTAAATGAGCTTAAATTACGGTATTTTTTAGTGCTATTGGCTACGATAAACACTATTTTTCATACAAAAAAGATTTTCATTTGGAAAAATTTATCATTGTACGCTTTCCATTTTATGGCGTAGTATTGCAAAAAAAACAGTGAAAATCTCTTTCATACAATTTGAGGACTCGTGGGCTAATTTTCTTGGAATTCGTTTTAAAAAGGAATGATTTTAGTTTTCACTAAGAATAATAAAATAGAATGACTCGCCAACAAGTGATAAGAGCTGAAATGACAGAAGGCGAGCTGAGAAATTCCAATTTTGAAAATCATCGTAAAATGGTAAGCTTAAAATGGACTTCTTCTTCAAGAGTTTTTTTACCCCAGCAACGATGACTATCATTTTTGTCTAATCTCACAGTATCCATCATCGATGGCATGAAAGTAATCATTGCGATGCAAGAAATAAGGCGGAAGAATCGATAAAAAATGGTGCAATTTGAATTTTAAATTTCAATATTGAAAACTGTCTTACACTACTCTCAATTTCATTTAGAATTTAGTTCTGAAGCCAGCTGCAGTTCTCACGATTAATGAAAATGGAATACTTACGGGAGCAAAAATATATTTATTTTGACAGCTAAAATAAAGAAATGAATAGTAGCAAGTAGAAGCTTTTCACATACCACCAAAAATGAAATTTCAAAATTGTAGTACGATTCGGTTCGTTAAATAAAAATAAATTTATATTTTTACTGCGTTTACTGCTTTAAAATGTACATAAATGGATGATTTGTTGCTGCAGGACATAAATATTAAATGACTTTTGTTATGCATTTCTTTCGGTCCAGAAACTACATAATATGATACATGTGTAGGTGTTGGACTCGCAGAGGAGACACGGTTGTTTTCTTCCCTTTCACTTCAATTTTAGAGAAAGCGACAACTACATGAAGTTGTGTGTTGAATAAAAAAGGCATACTAGTAAAACTAAAGACGTATTTTAAAGTAATAAAGTTCAAAAATAAAAAAACAAACATTTCAAATGAGTGATACTATTTTTTAATAAGCATATATTTACAAGCTTCAAAATTAATGCAATCTGAAGTACTCATGCCTGGTAACGTAGTATATTTTTTTACAAGACTGGAGATGCTTTTGTTGTTACTCTTGGGAAGTAAATTTAAATTGCAAGCAAATAAAAAATAGAAATGTTTCTGAAACTCGTATATTAAATAATTTTTTATAGAAGTTAAAAAATAGTAATTTCTCACTTAGCATTTCTGAAACAAACATAACTTCTTTTGCATTTCTTCAAAGAATGTTTCGCCTTTTATTTGAACACGAATTTTCGAATTATTAAACTTTTCAAAGCAAGCACTCGGTTTAGTAGAAAGTAAAGATTGCGTAGAACAGGAAATTCATGCATGTAGATACACCTACCGAGCTGTTTCCAGATTTTTTGTCAGTTTCTTTTGGTATATAGATTCTCGCTGAACAAAGTCCAAAAGTCCTTTTACTCTACTTTGTCAGCGTTCAATAGATGTAAATTAGATTTAGCGTATGTATTCAGTTCATTGCTCATTGTATTTTAACCAAATTGTTCGTTTTTGACAAACCAAGTCGATTTTCTTTCCTGTGAAATTTTTCCTTCCTAATTGCACTGCAAATATTTGTATTCTCATTAATTGGAACTTGATTTAATCCCCAACGCTAATTGCAAATGAGAAAGAATAGCACCACCGCCAACGCATCGTCACCTAAATTCAAGATGGATTACGGTATGGGCAATTATTGAGGGAATGCGTAAGAAACTTCCAAAGATTGAGACCATTTTTCTCTGCTTTCCAAACCTCTCGTATTTCTTTCCAGTATCATGTATTACGTAATCAGTGACCAAGATTTGATATAAAGAACGAAGAAACAAGCGTCATGGTTCTACCTCATTAATTGGCACTAATACTAATAGTAGTCTAGGATTTTGCTTATTTTCTGTGATTTATGTCAAATTACTGCACTATAGTTTTACTGTAAATATGCTCTCAAATGTTAAGTAAGTACGCTTTCATGGAAGATTCCTAAGACAAAAAAGCTACAACTGAAAATGAAAGAATTGCTTTGCTTTTAATACAAATATTACATCCGTATACATGAGGCTAGTAATAGACGTAATTTGCAATGTTGAAATAAGTAATAAATATATTGTAGCGTTTTTAATTACAGCTAAATGAAATTCTAGCTTTCTTTTAACAAAAAATTAAAATAAAAAGTGAGCAAAAATTGTTGGCAGCGGTGGGATTCGAACCCACGCCCCCGAAGAGACTGGTGCCTTAAACCAGCGCCTTAGACCGCTCGGCCACGCTACCCTACGTGGTGAACAGGGGAACTGGATCATCTACACTTTTAACTTGGCCTACTTTGGGCTAATCTGTTCCAATATTTTGTTAAGCTTGTGCTTATCATCACTGTATAATTATAGCAAAGTCGCTATATTGGGTGATCTGATCGCTCTGATTATGATCTTGATCGAAAGAGCGTCTTTACCTTATGCAATCTGGCAAAAATGTGCAGTAATGCTATTAGTAAGTAAGTACATGTAATGATGATGATCCTTAGCATATATAAGTTTTAGCTAAATCTTATGCATATTTTTTCATTGAAATTATCAACTCTAAATAATTCATTCACTTCTGAAACAAGGTATCATTATAATTAGTTAGTAACAAGATTCCAGATTGCCATATTGCAAAATAGTTCACTTTACAATAATAGACTGTATTATTATAATATATTTACNACAATAATAGACTGTATTATTATAATATATTTACAGCAAAAGTTTAATATTTATGCCATAATCTAACCAACAAAAATTGTTTAGTGATTATCATTAAAAGATTTCTTAAAAGCAATTCTAATTATAATATTCGTTTTTACATATATTATGGTTAAAGCTATCTCGTTATCTAATCATATTTAAGTCTACTGCAACTTTTCATTATTTCAATATAGTAAGTCAATCCTTTTTTTAATATAACGGATTAAACAACCATACTGTTAATTAAAATCATGGCCTGCTGCCGCGTAGCACCGGATGTCCAGTAATTTTTTTCATCTATTTTATTCCATTCTGTAATCGTTTACGTAATACATTTCTAAACCCTAAACATTAACACAAGAATATAAGTAAATTATGATTTAAATTCATTGATGTGAATGTGAAGACAAACATAAAAGACTCTGATTTTTAATGGAGCAAACACCAAAAAGGTTTTTAGGAACAAGTATTTTAGATAAATTGATTTAAATACTACTTGGCATGATAAATGTAATGCAAAGCGTGTGAGAAAACAGGAAGTGAATGTCCTGGAATTTAAGCTGAAAGCAAAAATTTCCGTGAAAATGGATTCCAGAAAAGCGACCATGTTAAAGTATGGTCCCATTGGAGCCATTAATTACTTTGTTGGTGACAGGGCGTTGGCTTTTTAGCAAAATAAAGGAAGCAATATTATAAAAGACGGAAAAGGTTCAGCAGAATTACATTCAGAAAATCAATTCAATAAAAACTTCTATGGAATGGTTAGTTTTTAGAACAGAACAATGTTCCTTGTAATGGTAGCGTTGAATTTTTGTAATTATTACTACTACTAAAGATATGATGACTTGTCACTAAATTCCATGTCATGAAAAAATCGCGTATAAATGAGCTCAAACATTAGCATGAAGTATAATTTAATTATTTTAATAATATCCGAAAATTTGCAATGGATTTTACAAATATATTTTAAAACTATGTACTATTAAACATTTAACATTTAAAAAACTATTACTCCGTACTTAGCAATTTGATATTTACTATTACAAAGACTCGTGTTTTAAGGTTAACTCACCTAGATAGTTTTAATTTTATCACTGTGAATCTGAATGATTAATTTATGCACCGCACTGGTTGGCTTTGGCTCATAGATATTATAGCGTATTGTAGGTTTTTATATGTTCTCCTATTTAGTTTTTGAAATCGAGAAATAGCTTTTACTTCTTTCCTTTACATTTTATTATTTATTTTTGTTATTTATAATAAAAATGAATAAATATATCCGGTTAAATATTCAAAAAGAGTAAAGTGCCATATCAGAAGAGTATGTATAGGACTACTGATTTTAGTAAATATCTATAATGTATTTTACTAACTACTACTATGCAATCACGACTTTAAGTTAAACCGCTAATACCACTCACCCCTCTCCTCATCAAACTCTTACCCATTAAATGCATTCTGTAAACCCATAAAGAGTGCTATACAGCTTTCTTCAAAGCTATTTCGCATTATTTAATAATTACCATGTACAATACATGTACTAAAATAAAGTAAGATTCAAGGTTATGTATTAATTTCAACTAATGACATACGCCTTAACTATTTTAATTAATCCCTTACAATGTATTGTACACAGATGCTTAATTTATGTAAAATTTACAGAGACATCTTACACCTAGATCACATTATCATTTATAATCATTAACAACAATGATTGTAAGTAAATATTTGATATTTTTTCTTTAAACTTTTCTGCTAAAAATACGTTTACTATTGCTATTTAAATTACTACAAAGACAATGAATACGAATACAAGTTGACTTACAGTAAATGGAAGTACCTATAATTAAATTCTATACAAATGAGAAATACGTATATACACTTTACGCCCCAGTAGCCCTATCATCATTATCATCATCATTTCTGTAATCCTTTTATTTCCTTCATTTTCTACAGAATAAGTTGTCCCATCTCACTCCTTTTTCCAAGTCCCAGATTTGTAAAGAGCCATCCAGGATTATACTTATTAGCTTTAGAAAACCGAGGGGCTCCATGTCCTAAATAAATGTAAAAGTTCCCTGGTTTTTTCATCGGGTGCATCGGGATTCGCTTTCTGGTTGGTGAACCTGTTGGCTTTTGAATTTCATTTAAAAAGTTAGATTTATTTGATAAAAGTGTGTAATAAAAATTTGAACTATATAAGGTACCAAGAATGAAAGAACTGGCGGATGATCTGGAATCTCGATTTGTCATGTCGCCCCGCCTCCTGTTATCTCCTTCCTTTGCCATTAAATTGCTTGTTGTGCTGCCGCTGTTATGTCTATAGACGCTCTCGGCTGGTTTAGGCTCGCCGCTATCATGATCTATATTAACATCATCATCAGGTTTTGAAGAATATCCTCGTCTCGTGGGCGTAGCAATTTTTTCAATATCATCTTGGCTTTCTGAAGATTTGTCAACGTCCTCTTCATTCCCAACTGCCACTTCATCATTAAGAGCTGATGATAGTTTTTCCTGTTGTTGATGCTGCTGAGATTCCCCTTCCTTCCCTTTCTTTTCGTAAATTGCTTCCAAATTCTCTCGAAGATGTTCAAAAAACTTGTTCATGTTTGTTAGGGCCCCTAAACATGAAAAAATGTGTTTGTTTTAGACAAAGGTAAAAATCGGCTTAACAAAATTCTTAAATGACAGACAGACAAAGTACTTTTCTTTAAAGTAAGCCTTACTTGCTCCTATGTACGGAGTAAACGTAGGATCCTCAGGCTCTGGAAGAAGTTTGAGCTCCCATGCGCCTTCTCTTTGAATAGAATAATTTTCCCTTTCATCTCCGTCTTCATCAGAATTATAACCAAAATTAGGATTGTATGGCTTGTCAGAGGAAGGACTTTTTAGAACGTAATCGAGTTGTTCCAAGCTTTCCATATTTGCTAGGAACGGGGTAAGGTGGTAATGTTTTAACGGATGGGTATTCGCTAACAATGAGTTTCCTTGGAAGGTGAAGATAGTCCTGTCCAGTTTGGCCTGTGCTGTGAAATTGCAGAACGCGGTGTTGGTAAGACGGGGATTTCATTCTAGAGGTTGGAATGAGCGATTCATCGCTAGATTCACTATCAGCACCAGGACGGCTATATTGCGGCTCGCGTGAAACTCGAACATGGCTCAACACTGGGGGCCTTCCGTCTGGTTTAAGAACCATTAATTTAATGTATTAGAATCTAAACTTAATTTAAAGCCATGCGGTTATTTGTGCTGGACATTATGCAGGTACATTCTCTTTAAGTTATTTTATCAATTTCATGCTTTTGTAAGTACAGATTTGAGTGAGTGTTGAAACTGGAGGTTTTTATGTTAGTAGATACATTTATTTGCTATTTGTTATTTTGTTAAGCAGATAGGTCATTCGTACAACTCATGCCAATTGAATACTCATTAGGGACTAAATTAAACTGAAATGCTATTTGGAAAATTGTCTCTTAAATCAATAGTTTCATTTACTCCCACGCTTACATAAACTTACCAACATTAGTGTAGGTGCAGTAGATAATGTGATTGTGATTACCAGCAAGTGCGAGCTTTGTCAAAGTGCCTAGAATACACACGTGCATGCAAAATACGATTTTTCCTCTAAAATAGTTTAAATTTTTCATATCTCTACTCATCTATGACTATTCTAATATTGTAAGACTTTTTATACCCATATCACTCAAAATTATTCATCTTCTCTCTCATCAACACAATTAAAAACTACATTGACCCTTCCTTAACTTAACTGTCTAAACCATTAATATATTTTAATATTTTATCTTGTTACCAGCTCCAGCCCTCAAAGCTGATCCCAAATGTGACAAAGCCTTTGTCGGACAAAGACAGAAGACGGCGACCATTAATAAAGTAGTCATGATTGCTGTCCATTCACACTTTATCAAAGATTTCATTTTCCCAATAAATTCCCTACTCAGTACTAAAAATTTGAACTATGGCAGATAAAATCTTTCTACACTTGATCACTTGTTCAGGAAAGTTATGTCCTAAAACGTCAGGGATTTCAACTTTACTGACGCCGAATCTCAAAAAGTATTTATCATGATGATAAACTCATACTAATCAACATAATCAAACATTTTTCTCAAAATTCTTTATATTATTCTGTCACGCACAAAGTAAACTAATTCTATTGCATAACCGTTCTTTCCACACTTTCACCTCCCTCGTACTCACGTTCTAAGTAAGTAAATAATCAATTTCTCTAAGCAAAAGTAAAATTAGTCCAAAACTATCTGTAACGTTTTCAACAAGAGCCAGAAAATAAAATGAGTTCGTAGCTTCTTGTATTTATTATAGGATGACACCACCACACCACAGTTCCCTGAACTGTCCAAAGCTGAAATGATACTTTTGTAGATGCCAAAGTCAGGGGTGAATCGAGCAGGTGGTTGCTTTTTTATTCTTCGCCAATAAAGCAGCACACGCATTCGCCAGTTCTTTTCTCCCACTAATGCAGAGACAGTTTCCGGCTTAGCCCTTGCTCTTTCCAGTAAAATATGTGTATTTATTTTCCTACTGCGGCTGCTGCCATGAATGTTCCAGTTCCCAACCACCACAACGCTTCAACACCACCACTCTGAACACTCATTATTTTTTCAAGGAAAGGAAAGAAGCCAAAGTGAAAACAGTCATAAACTATCCGAAGTGAGTAAAAAGGGTATACAAAATCCAAGAGAGTAGTCCAATATACTACGCAAATGAGCTGAGTCAGCCTGACACAGAAAGAAGAGCACAGGGAGGAAGGATCATTGTTGCCATTTTACTTCCTAATCTTCCCAATTTATTCAATCTGCTTCATGGTTGATGCTGTTACCAATTTGGATGATGAGAATGATGATAGTCCACCACTATATACTTTTGTCTAGAATTACAGCAAAAATTAGCGATGGTTATTACGGTGGTGGATAGAGGTGAAAGGAGAATGTATTACAGTGTTGTTTCCACCGTCACGATTACCATGAGAATGGGAACGTGGCGCTTCTTTCTCCTCAATTTCCTGACAAGTGTATTGTTGTTTGGAAATCCTCCCAAATCACTCAACATCCCAATGAAAGCATCCTTTTTCATTCTTCACTAACTCGCTTTTAACTAAAAAAATGCTGGAGGAAAGAAAACAATTGATGATGTACGATGGACTCAAAAAAGTTGGAATAATGACGATGAGCTTTTTACTTTGAATTGTCAAGGGAGTGAAAGATGAGTGAGTGAACGAAAGTGTATGAGGGAGGAAAATACTTTTTGCTGTAATTTTGTAAACAAATCTTACATGGATGAATTACAATAAGACGAAAAAAGTCAGAAAGAAGAACGTAGTAGTTAAATATAGTTTGAGATGATTTTTTGCTTACTTTAACTTTTTCTATTCTTTCTCTTAAGTTTCACGTTTTTCTATACGTCAAACATGCACATGTCTTGACTCTTCAATAAATATACAACATCATGTGAAGAAGGAGGCGAAGAAGAGGGAAAATGGGAAAGCCAACAAGTATTGTAAACATCTATAAACACTCCAACAAAAACATACATCACATTTAACTACATTACATATTCATACAATGATTATTAACGGGAAAGTGCACCGTGCCCATTTACAATAAACTTTCTCTAAAACCTTCTTTCACTCGTCTTTCTTTTTTCTTTCTTACTTTTTTCATTTATTGTCTTTGTATTTTGACATTTTGGATTCCTGCTGATATCATATAAAATTAATGTGAAGAGGGTTCAACCAAACTTTTTCATTCTCCTTGGGCCACTCAAATAAACCCACACAAGAAAAACGTACACAGCAGGAGGAGAAAAATGTTTAACTTAATCATCATCATCGTCATCATTACTGTCATCATGATCATCAGGTTACACTGGTATAGTCATTGTCTTTCACTTTTCTCTTCTTCTTTCTTCTTCATTATTTTGCCAAAATAAATGGTGAAAAGCTTTCTCACTCTCTGATTTGATCTTTTCTTGTTTGCGAATCTACTTGGATTACAATGTCTTCTTGTTTTCCTTTTTCTTTTTCCACCCACCACAAACACTTTTAGATAATATCGATGTGAAAATGCTTGTTCATTCCTCCTACTTTCCTTCATAAAAGAGTTAAACATAATTTGAACAAACGCAGAGTAAAAAATGGATTGTTTCTTGGTTTTACGTCAGAATACAACTACAGTAATGGTTAGGTCAGTTAAAGTTTTGACTCACTTTATTTTCAATTGCATAACAAGAATGAAAAACAAGACGTAAAATAAAAACGATATTTTGCATAATTTATTTTTCCAATTTTGCATCGTTACTAAATTCATCAGAAATCCTAATGATAGTAATCAGAGGTATGTACTACATAAAATTACATAATATTTCAATAGACCATCTTAAAAAGTTGGTTTGTTCTAGGTTTTACCGCATTTTTTATTTTTACTAACTAAAATCAAGGCTATTGACAAAATGCCTAAAAATGAAAAATTAATTTTGAAAATTTATCGCTAAAAATAATGAGCATGTAGAGATAAAAACAGGAAAAGTAGATTTATTATTTAATTAACACCTACAATTTTGCCTTGCCCTACTAATGGTTTTAAAACGTGTTCTCCATTTTTGTGTTTCCCAGTTTTCTCCCATTACGTTTTACCACAGAAGCCAATAATGCAGTAATGATGGAGATGAGGTTGAAAATTGCTGTCGTGGATGATTATCCAGTCTAAATATAGCTTAAAGCCAAAAATCCAAGTCAATCCAACCGTTGTCTGTTTCCATTGAAAGCCAAGTCAAAGAAAGTTTAGACATTTTGGGTTTTTGCTTTGTTGTTTTTGCATCAAACTAGGTGAAAGAATGAAAAGTGCAAAATCCTAGCTTTTAACCAGGAAAACACGTGAGGATGCAAACAAAAAACAAAGAGAGGATTTTTGGAAAATAAAATAAGATTTTTACGCAAACTATAGAATAAAGATAGAAACCTAAACTCAATCAAAAAGTTGATAATAACGACAAAATGGGTACACAAACAACAGGAAAAAGGGACGTTAAACTTCACAACTATTTGGTAAAAAATATCGAACACCGAATAGTACCTAATTATAAGTTTATGTTTTCCAAGCATGAAATTGAAGGAGATGATTTCAATACAATTTTATTGTAGCATGTAAAATTGCAAGAATCACGAAAATAATGATGAAGTTTAAGTATGTCATTGCTGTATATAAATTGATACTGTTGCTGTTATGCAAGCTTAATCAGTTACATAAGTGAGAAATGAAGAAAAACAGAGCGAAAGAAAGGGAGAGAATGATGAGATACACAAATGAAACATGTACTTTTATAACACATGATAATGTTGACGAGCAAATAGAGGAGAACGTTAATAATAAGTGACGTGCAAAATTGAAACGCAAAGATTCAATGCAACGTATTCCACTGCGTGAGCGTGATAAAATTCCACTGAAATGCAAAAAATGTGTATGAAACGTATGAGTAATGGAAAGGCAGAAAAAGTTATTTATGATTTTCCAGTGATATGTCCTCATTATTGGCAAAACTCCAGTCTCTAATATTGCATTATCATTGCAAAAACCTTGGACTGGGAGGAAGAAAAAGCAAAGTAAAAGTATGACAGTTACTTCGTTTGAAATTTCATTGCGTTTTGATTTCGGCGTTATTTCTTTAAAGAGATATTATGGCCATGATTATGAAGAAGGGCTTAGGTTAAGAAAGGGAATGAAGAAACAAAGGAATAAATATAGCTTTCTTTTGAGCAATAAATAGCAAAATCTTTAATAAGCGATCTCTGAAGCGAAATGTATGTTAAGAGGAGCAAGTTCCTCTCGTTCACTAACAAAATAAGTAGGACAAATCAGTGCACTAAAGAAAACGTGAGGAGCCGTATTATTTAAATTTTAATTAAAGCGGGAGCATTGAAGCATAAATTTATTTCATCAATCTAATTTGCTATTTTTGTAGGTTTTGCGTATGGATGGGCGACTGGAAAAATTGCAAAATTAAATTACTCCAGAGCCTCAACACATAACATTTTGGTTGTGACGAGCAAATCTGTTGATATTGCAGGTTGTTGCTGTGAATGACGATAATGTTGTTTGACCAAAACCAACCAACCAAGTCTGATTTTATTGCGAAATGATTTTAAATAATT
>JAANSO010003696.1:0-11038 GCA_036507315.1 Lepidocyrtus fimetarius | reverse complement strand
ATCAGCGTAGTTTAAAGTCTAATTGGTGCAAGTTTCAAAGAGCTTAATTAAAAATCTGAGAAATAATAGGACTTGAATCAAAATCTCTATGTAATTTGACTGGTTCTGGTCTTTGATTCAAAATTTGAAAATGATCCCCCTCGAAATCGATATAATGTGATATCTCATATTAATCACCGTGGTTGGGAGTCTCATTGGTACAAGTTTCAAAGAGCTTAATTAAAAACTAAGGGAATTAGGGACACAAATATAGTGTTTTTAATGTTTTGGGACGGCAACTTTGACCTTAAATTTGGGAGGGTTCCCCCTCGATTTGGTGGTCATGTGTGGGGTCGTTGGAAAGCCCTTGATTTGTAGATTATTTGCTGTAAATATTGGAGAGCTCAAACGGATTTTGAAATTTGCCGTTTAAAAACACGTAGTCAACTCTAACTTCACAGACGTTCGTGCTTCCTTTCTTTTCTTTATTTTCACTCCGGTGCTTACATTTATGCTCCATACAATATCTCTTCTATACTGTCTCTTTAATACTAGAGACAAATATAATTTTTCTTGGATTAAAAAATATGCTAAACTAGCAACAAATTATAAAAATAAATTTTTAAATACGATATAAAAACAATATAAGTGAGAAAAAAGTAATTAGTAGGATGAATAGCAACCGAAAGATGCCGAAAATCGAAGAGACAATGGATCCTTTTGAATTATTTCCAAAGGAGGTAATTAATTAATAATTTTCAATGACTTTTATTTTATTCTGTAACACAGTGTTAACCTTAAATTGAATAAAAATAGTTAAGAATGTTTTATAATATTTTGTAATCCAAAAACAGGTCTGGGAAATGATTGGTGACGAAATGGAGGACTCCAAAGATATTGTTTCGCTACTTCAAGCACTTCCAAAGTTGGACATTGAAGTTGACAATCGAAAACGCTTATGGCTAATTGGACAGGTAAGAAGCCAAGCTAATAAATAAGTTCTGACTTTTATTTTACTGACCATGTATAATAAATAATTTTTAGGTTCTTCCCTTTCTTTACAACCTCATTAATAAAGAAGATGTCAAATCACTTCGTTTAACCTGTAAGCAGTGGAAGGTGAAGGTGGAGTCATTTCTTTGCAATCAACCTTTCTATCGAGCCTACTCTCATGAACTTGACAAGGATAACCATGCCTTCTGGGAGTTTCTAAGTGTGGATAAATCAGACAAGAACGTGTTCAAGTTACGCCAGGGATTTTGTCCTTTAAGCGTTAAAACTGAAGGAAATGCAAGCCAAAACACAAAAAATCCTTTTATTGGCCTTCTAAATTTATCTCCGTATTTAGACACTGAAAAGGATATCTTCTTGGAAAGGATTTTAAATCTTTTGAGTTCCCATGGTGGTCGCATTTGGAATTTACAGTTTTGTTGTGGGGTTTCACCTTCATCTAACGATTCCCAGCAAAGGGACAAATATATTACAAACATTGTCAAAATCATACAGAAAGTGTTAAATTTAAAATCCCTGAAATTTTATATCAGCGATTTTGAATACGGTGACGCCAAAATTGAAAAGCCGGATAGGAAGCCTCTACCAATCGAAGAAAGTGATCTGCCAGATCTGCCTTTCTTTGAAACCCTTGAAATTCCCATGGAAGAGAATGAATTCATCACGGATGAGTTTGCTTGGCTGTTGATGAAACGATACGGAGGTCAGATTCGCAGATTAAGGTTGCCCATGAGACGGTGGAAAGTTGAAGAATTCAAAGAGCAGTTTCCTCAGTTAACTGAACTGCATATAACTAATTACCAAGATGCTACTGAACGGCTTCCCCAACTCAGAACCGTTCTTTCTACAATTTGTGCTCCTGACCTGGCTCTGATAAAGTTAAATTTTTGGATTTTAGAATCAATTCAGTTAAGTATTGAAGAAATCTTAAACTGGCTTAAGCGGTTCCCTCGGATTAAATACTTTGAAATTGCTGGGGACATGCTTTACTGCGGGAAAATTATTATCAAAGAGGAAGGCACATCAGATCCTTCAACGGATTTAGTTCCTTCTTTGGAAACTTTGAAAATTATGGGATCTTTCGGCTTATCTTACAACTTTCTCCGCTGTCTCCCTTCCCTTCGCCATTTAGAGTTGCGGTTTCTACCCAAACCCATTGAACAAATTGAAACTGGCAAAGTTTACGATTGTGACGTTTGGAAAGTTCTTCCGCACCTTCGAAAAATTTATTTGCGGGCTTATGATCATTGCTATAGGGAAAATGACCCGAACCTTAATTACTGTTTTGAAAGAGAAATTTATGAAAAATTAGCAAGCGCTGGGAAGATCCGCCCGGAACCGTTACGATCATTCAGGGATGTTATGCTGGAGCTTTTGAAAGATTCCGGCTCGGATTTTGATGACGCCAAAAGCTATTTATGTGCATAAATAAAAATTTTGGTGAGTGTTAAGTTTCTTTCTTAGCTAGAAAGATGTAATAATTATTTTTGTTAATAAAAAATAATGCAACGGCGTTTTAATAAATAGATTTTATTCTTTTGACATTTCATGCATAATACTACTTAACATATTTCGTTTTTAACTGTTTTTGAATGAGATTTTAAATGTTTTTGTAAATATTTCTTATTCCAAAAAGCAGTTCCACATAACTTGCATTCAAATGGTTTAATTCCAGTGTGTTTGTTCTTATGTTGATCCAAATAGCTCTTTGAGGAGAATATTTTTTTACAAATTGTGCACTGATATTTAAGCAAACTTGGAGGTAACCACTCCCATTGACTTCGCATGAGTAAATAAATGTTTCTGTAAGGCATCTTTGCAGGCGTACCGCTTAGGACAAAGGCTGCATTGGAAAGGCTTCTCATTAAAATGAATTCTTAAATGATCGGCAAGTTTTTGTTTAGTCGAAAGAGATTTTTTACAAACTGCACATGGCCACTTTTTCTCTGAAAGTTGTTGGCGTTGGAATAAAGATTTAAATTTTAAAGATTTCTCTTGGCAATGCATTCGCAAATGATTTAGTAGACTTTTCCTATTCGAATGGATTTCCTTGCAAACATGACAAGTTCTGAATTCTACTGGGACTTGTCCAGCAAATAAATTCCTTTTCTTTGGAATTAATTGCTTGTAATTAATTTTGTGGTTTGCATTACTTTTCTCTTCACAACGTCCCGCTGGAACGAGCTCTTGTTCTTTCAAATCGTCAACATTCCAGTCAGTTTCCGGTTCATCCAATGCGTCCACATGTCCTATGTCAAAATCCTCTGCTTCTTGCTTTACAAACCGAGCTTCGGGAATTAGAACGGAACCGTTTTCTTCATTCTTGCTGTGTGATTCTTCAGGATTGTTTGCCAAAATTACTGAAAGATTTTCATGGCAGGGAGGTCCCAAGACATTGTCTTGTCTGTGATTTTTCATTAATTCATTTATGACTGACATAGCAATCCTTTCTAAGCTGACCTTTGGATGGTAGTTGGGCATTTTTACGTCACCTAAAATTTTTAAAAATAAATATTGGAGTATAATTACAAATCCTTTGAAGATTACAAAAATAATGTATCATTTGGGTTCACTAATCCAATCACTTACATTTGGTCAGTATTTCCTGCCTCAACTCCGTTACTAAATTAGAATGCCGGGTAAATAATTCTTCAGAGCTTTCCTCTAATTTGGTTTGATATTCTTTCCTTTTCCTCTGTTGGGATGACCTCAATTTCTCGTGAACCACTTCAAAACTAAAATCCAATTTCAATTGAGCAAGTTCAATGATTTTGTAAAGTTTTGAGATCTCCTGCAATGTTTTCTCACATTCGGAACACAAACTCACTCTCACATCCGTTTTATTTAAAAGTTTAACTGGCTTTGTTGAAAGGGTTTTAATTTTGCAAAGAGAGATTTTCAAGTACTGGAAAATATTTTGAAGCGATGTGGAATTATTATTCAACATAGAAATATTGTCAAAACACAGAAAACAGTACGAGGAAGTGCTAACTGAGAATTTGTAGCGTTTTTGTGCCATTATTTTTGCTTATTTTGAGTAATTATTTATTAAAAGAAAGTGAAAGCCTAAAGCCTTTAAGTTTTATCAAAATATTAATCCGTTTCCTATATTGCAAAGAAATTTTAGAACATTAAAATAAATTGCTCATGAAGACTTTAATGTAAAAACTTTTTGGCTGACAAACTTTTTTAAGAACTCGAGAAATACAAGAACAGAACTCAAATGATCAAGTGAGTCAAAAATGCATTAGCAGGAATGATCGAACATGTGTTCAAAGCTATCCTGTTTATGCTTTGGCATTTTTTGTTTTCACGCCGGTGTTTATATTTTGTTAGTTTTCTCTTGTTCAGTTCTACTCACGTCTGTCTTTGGCAAAAAATCAAAATTTTGCTGTTAATAAAAATCTTTTCCTGTTTTAAAACAAAATCCAACTTTTTTCAATAATTATATTAAGTTTTGAATAATTTTTATCATATAATTATTATTTTAAATTGGAAATAATTGCGATGGATAGCAAACGAAAGATGGAGAGTATTAAAGACACGATGGACCCTTTTGAGTTATTTCCAATAGGGGTAATGAATTAATTATAAAGCTGTTTAATTAGCAATTGTTGTGTATTTTTTTACCGTATTGTAGTTATGGGAGTTGATTGGCGACAAAATTGATGACTCAAAAGATATTGTTTCACTTCTTCAAGCACTTCCGAAGTTGGACATTGAAATCGACAAGCGGAAACGCTACTGGCTCATTGGACAGGTGAGCCATACTAACTATTTTGAATCAAAAACAAGTTTTAATAAGTAATAAATAACTTAATTTTTAGATTCTGCCATTTCTTTACAACCTCATCGATGAAGAAGATGTCAAATCACTTCGTCTAACCTGTAAGCAGTGGAAGGTGAAGGTGGAGTCATTCCTTTTCAACCAACCCTTCTATCGAGCCTACTCTCATGAACTTGACAAGAATAACCATGCCTTCTGGGACTTCCTAAGCTTTCCAAAATCAGACAAGAATGTGTTTCAATTCTTCCAGACACTTTATTCCACGAGGATTCAAACTGCACACTGTGAAAAGTGGATACGAACCCCCAACCTTAAAAATCCGTTTAGATCCCGCATTTTAACTTTAACCCTATTTGTGAAGAGCAATGGTAGTGCTGCGCAAAATCTACTTCTGGAAGGAATTTTGCATCTTCTCAGTACCCATGGGGGTCACATTTGGAATTTAAACTTTAATTGCGTTATTAATCAATGGCCGAATCCCCAACAATACATGGAAGAATACTTTACTTTCATTTTACAAGTTATAGAAAGAGTTCCAAACTTAAAATCTTTGAAATTTTATATCGTGGATGAAAACGAATATGACCAGATTGAAATGCAAGAAAAGAAATCTCTGGAAATAGTGGAAAGAGATCTTCCAGAACTGCCTTTTCTTGAAACCCTTGAAATTACCTTTCAAAAGAATGATTTAATCACTAATGAGTTTGCTTGGCTGTTGATAAAACGATACGGAGCCCAGGTTCGAAGGTTGAGGCTGCCCACGACACGGTGGAAAGTTGAAGAATTCAAAGAGCAGTTCCCTCAGCTAGCGGAACTGCATATATCTAACTACACAGATGGTCTTGAGCGCCTTCCCCAGCTGAAAGCCGTACTTTCTACTCTCTGCTCTCCAAACCTTGCTCAAATCAAGTTACATTTTTGCACTGGGAAAGCCGTTCAGTTAGAGTTAACCACTGACGAGATTTTAAACTGGTTTAAGCGATTCCCTCGAATTAAATACTTTGAGATTGTTGGGGACATGTTTTCCGCTGGAAGAGTTGTTATCAAAGAAGAAACACTATCTGATCCTCTTAAGGATCAAGTTCCTTCTTTGGAAACTTTGAAAATTATGGGATCGAACAGATTATCTTACAACTTTCTCCGTTGCTTCCCTTCCCTTTAGGCTTTTGGAGTTGCGATTTCAACCCGAACCTACAAGACAAATTGAAGCTAGACAAGTTTACGATTGTGACGTGTGGAAAGTTCTTCCACACCTTCGGAAGATTTATTTACGAGCTTATGATCATTTCCTTCTCGGTCGTGGTCCAATCTTAAGTTATTGCTTCGAAAGGGAAACTTATGAAAAGTTAAAAACCACTGGGAAGATCCGCCCGGAACCGTTACGAGACTCATTCAGGGATATTATGCTGGAGCTTTTGAAAGAATAGGCTCGGATTTTGATGATCCTAGAAGCTAGAAGAAGTTCATAAATAAAAGATTAATAACATTTTTGCTAGATTATGATATTGTACAGATTAATTAATTCACATGAATAAGTTTGTAATAAAAATTAATAATTTATAACTGTGAGTTCTGATATCATCTAATTTTAAATAATTTTTTATAATCAATGAGTATGAAACCTCCTTTTGTGATCATCAGACCAGACTTTATAAATTATCATCATAAAAATCTTAACATCATCGAATTGATCGAATTCCACAATAAGTCATTTGGATACTCTCCAGAAAAATTATGTTGCCATTTTTCATTTTTTACTAAAAATGGAACATGTATTATTATTTACTATAAAAATTAATTAGAAACTATTTTCCAACCAATAATATAAATTATTATTCAAATTTGCAAAAAGAATTGTACTATTTTATTTGATATCTTAAAAATAGTAAATTAATTAGAATCTAAAAGTTATTATAAAAAATCAGATATTTTTTCAAACACGCTACACGCCTAATTGAACAAATTTATTCCTCAGGATGGAACATGTTTAGGTTGCAAAATACGAATTAATAGTTTTATTTAACTAAGGTTTAGGTTAGGTTTAGGTAAGGTTCCAAGGTTTTGCCTTGTCTGTGACTTTTCGTTAAATCCGTTATGACTGAGCTAGCGATTCTTTCTAAAGTGACCTTTGGATGGTAGTTAGGCATTTTCACGTCACCTAAAAATTTTTAAAATAAATATTGGATTATAATTTGAGCAATTTCTTAGAAAATTAGAACAATTACATATCATTTGCCTTACATTTGCTGAGTATTTCCTGTCCAGTGGCTTTTCTAGCGTGAGTCCGGCCTGGTGAAAATATCTTGAATAGTACGGCCTGTTTGTGGCTAAAATTGCTTAACATGCAAAGATTTGTAGTGTCTAAATGTCTAAAATTTGCCCCAAACAAAATATGACTTCTATTTTCGTGTAAAATGATGGAAGTCAAAACAGGAAGTAGAATCAAAATGCGTTGCAAGATTTTTTACCATTTGTTGTGTAAAGAAAATACGTAAAATAGATTGCAGTTAATTCATTTCGAGTTATTATGTTTTTGGAGAGAAATACTGTTTTGGAATGAAAAATTTTAATAATCTTTGCCAAAATGCCGGCCAAAGGCTAATTACAAATTTTTATTGAAAGCTCACAATAACACATTTCCTAAAAGAAGCTATTTGTAAAAAAATGTCGTTATCATTTTAATTTTTGAATAATTCGTTAAACCTAAGTTAGATTTTTTGGCAAAACGACTAAAGAAAAATGAGAAAACAAAATAAATTAGCGGCCGTAGGCCGCGCGAAATTTTTTCTTGTGTTAAGAAAACCTTGTTTAAACTGATAGGCCGTACTTTCAAGATTTTTGGTAAAAAGCCCTTATCACAAGAATTATTTTTTGCTTCGTGATACGGCCTCTCACTGGTCCGGCCTGGTGAGTACTCTCCACGTCTCACCGCATACGGTTAGCCTATGCACAATCGGTACATTTTATATATGCAATTAACATTTTAATAACACATTTGATTTACAATGTAATCTATGTATTGCACAATTTCTTCCTTCTTTTTCTGTTGACGCACTCCCACTACTCTCTCACTTGTTGATAACAATAATGAATTTGATAATTCATATAAAACAATTCAATGCTGAACACTTGCAAATTTTTGTGCTTGACATTCCCACTTTAAAACTTGTAAAATTCATTGTGGAGTATCATGTCCATCCAAAACAAAAAATATTTTTTGCATTGACTATTAACTTTAATATGCGATAATATGGACGATGATTTCAGTAATTACATTTTCAAGTTTATCAGTACAGAAATACTCCGAATGCTATAGTATTATGCAAACCAAGTAAAATCGTGATAACATTGTTGGAACCTCATAGAGTATATTAATGTTTACTGATCACTGCGTGCTTTTAGTTTTCTTGCTAAACTCTGAATAAGTAAAGGATTCATGGGAGCTCAAACCATCAACAGTAAATGGAGCACAGTTAATATTATTATCACTGCTCACCTCTGTGTACAAACTTTGTGTTTAATTTCTTATTTCGTTTAAGCTCCTTCCATTCTTCCTTCCTCGGCCAGCACAATGCTCTCAAAAAAGTAATTAGCAATTAGTCATCATCTTTACGCAGTCCGGTCAGAAATATAATCCATTTTTGCTCTTCTGTTCTTCATTACAAAAGTTCAGCTGCTGTTTATAATAATGTCGTCATCGGGTTAATTTCTCTGTCATCGTTAGGAATGCGTTGTTTGTCATTCTGTGTAAGAGCTACTTTAATGCTTTTGTCAGCGCGCATCATCATCCATTATTATATTCATCCTTTAGCTCTGAAAAATACATGGCTAGTCGTGGTAGTGAAAAGGGGAGATAAAATGTAAAACGCTACATCACAGGGATAAAGGAAATCATCAAAAATGAAAATAAAGCTTTAGACTTTTGCTGAGTAGTTGATTAATCTGGAATTTGAATGAATTAGCATTATACGATCTCATAAAATAATTTATAAAATGCTCATATAACTTTCCAACAGACTCCCATCTTTGCTTCATTTTTATGTGCGTTATGAGCTTACATGTACATTTGCATCCTTTATCTGTGTAAAGTCACACATTTTTCTCCTAATATTAAAAAGACTCGCATAATGAATGACAATGAGGGACAGTTGGGAGAGGAAACTGTTGAGCTATGAGTAATGATAAGGAAACCCAACTTATACTGCATGTAACCTTTATAATAGAACTGCATTCATTCTTAAACATTTCCCATTGCATCAAGTAAACCAGCTCAGTCATAAGTTTATTGTGATGCTTCTATCCTTCGGGTCAATGGGCCTTAATATAACGCACATGGTTGTTTAGCTAACAATGAACCATGCTAATGTTTACGATAATTATAGCAACGACGCAACAATTATAACAATTGCTAAAATATAAGATCTTGAAAATACGGGTTAAATCTAAACCGTGGATTCTAGAATGGGTTCTTTGGTCAATTTGTGGTTAAGGACCGATTTTTTCTGACAAATAATTTAGGGACAAACTATATTACAATTTATTCTACACGTTACGTTTAAATTATTTCTAAACGAAACAGCGGATTCTTCAGTTTTTGAACGAAACGACCCTGACCTTGTAATTTAAAGACTCATTATGATTTGCTGGAAACACGGCGAATAATTTTCTTAAGTGTTTTCAAGACTTCCACCTCTTTTCTACCTTTTGAAAGTGTTGATGACAAAGTAAACACTTAACCAATATCGTAATATTTCTATATATCTTTTGCATGCAGACTTGCGCAATTGTATGCAAAAATAATGACAAAGTGCGAAATGATTTATACATTTTGGGTGTAACTTTAATGGTATGCTGTATATAAGCATCCTGATTATTGTATATGAAAATTAAAAACTATTTTAAAATATGCAAACTTACAACCTTTTCAATTATAATTTTTTATTCTCAGAAATACTTTATTGACATTAAAAAGTACTAAGCATACATTCTGAGATGAAGAAATACAGTAATAGCCGCTAACGCATTGGATACTAATAGTCCATTTTTACATGCGTTATTCATATAAAATTCACGTCTTAGACTATTATCCTATCCATAATTAATCACTCTTTGTAATAATTTTATTTACCGTTAGTAGTTCTCTAAAACACCCAACTTAAAATATCGCGGGGGAGTAGATGTATTTTTGCATGAGTTCTAAATGGAAACAAATAATTGCATTTTCATAATAAAAAAGCTGAATAGTTTTCAGGCTTGGACATTTAGCCAAAGCAATACAACTTGAAGAGTTATTCTCTGATTCTCATTCTCCCTTTCATGATTTTCGTGGTATTCCTTTTTACTTGTTGAAATGCATATGTAATGAACAAGCTTTTTTCAACCAACTCCAGCATTATTGTAGTGTGTACAACATATACTTAAATCAATCTCTCATAACATTATGCATTCGTATAATTCAGCTAATGCCTTTATCCTCCAATCGTGTGCAAATGTATTTCTGTTGGCTTCATTTCACTTTACTTCACATCAAACATATTTTTTTCTATTTAATGCCGTGTGTGTTCTTTTTCAATTCAATGTCAACAGAGTGCCTATCCGTTGTTCACTCTCTACACACACGAGAAGGTGTTAAATAAAACCCGGGTGAAGGATTGTACTCTTTAAAATACATGGATCAATAATTCATTAATTATTTAAACTTTAATTTATTATTCCAATTTGTCATTTTAGCCTAATAGAAGGTTGAAAAAGCCACGACATGTTCCTATACAATTGATCGTTTAAGGGGAAAGAGATTATCATCAAAAAGATACAAGCATAAAATATTTATTGTTAGTTTTTGTTTTCCACCTGAAGTTGACGTAACAAACCGTACATAGGTTGATGTGAATTGATTGTGTGGTTATTTTATGAGATAATATTTGACTTGTGTGACTGTTAGCAATACAAGTAATTACGTCACGTGGGATTTAGTCAGTTGTTTGGATTTATTTGCAAAACTTTTGTAAAATCTGCCAAGAAATTTATAACACACGGAGTTTAAAAAAGCTTTAATTATTCCGGTTTCAAAAATATTCTGGATTTGAACAATGGTAAGGAGTTTTAATTATTAACGTTGTCTTCAAGGGCGTTTGGAATGTAGTTGATAGCGAAATTGGAAACGCACCTGTTGCACATCAACATTTTTTTTACTTTCACTGGAATTCAACACAATATCGGCTTTAGATCATCGATCAATCTGTTGCTGCTTTTCCTCTAGTT
>JAANSO010003695.1:0-11040 GCA_036507315.1 Lepidocyrtus fimetarius | reverse complement strand
CGCGGTGCTACGAGCTTTCTCCGAGGAGGGGAGATTATCAAAGGGACGTCTGGAGTTAACAGGGAGGTGCGTGTTGGAGTTACTCATGCTTATGTTGCTTTTGTGGAACAACTTGGACCAAACTGGTTAGAAAAGAACTTGGAAAGCTGGACAAATCATGTTTTGGAGCTTGTAGCCAACCCAAAAGCTGCTACCAGTCATGTGGATGCAGTTTATTCAAGAAAGTGTGTGAATTTCATTTTAAGAAGAGTGTTTGGAAGGATGTTAAGTGAAAAGGCACAATTTTCGGTGGTGAAAGTCCTCGCTGGAGTAATACTGAAGCAGATGAACTCAATAGATTTCAATCCAGAGAATGCAAAGGAGTGCAATCAGGAAACAATTTTTAATCAACATTTGCTCGTCTGTGCGCTTCAAGAACTTGCAGCTTTATTTCTATCTTTGGGAACCACAATGTACCATATCGTGTCAGATCAAACAGTGGGGCTTGTCAACGGTTTGTTCTCCGTGCTTATCCATCCCTGCCAATCAACAAGGTTAAGCGCAGCCTGGGCTCTTCGCTGCCTCTGCGTGGCTATCCCTTCAGAAACGCACAAATGCATTGAACGCTGTCTCCAAGCTTTTGACACAATGAAAACCAGCCCTGAAGCCGTTGCGGGATATTCCGCCGCTCTTTCGGCAATCCTTGGAGGAGTAAGAAGCATGCCCTTGGGTGTTCCACATGCCACAGGAAAAATTGTTTTCAACTACGGCGGAAGAACTCCTTCGAACTGCAAGTCAATCCAGTCGGTTATCAATGCAAAGAAGTGCCGCGGGATGGTTAATGATTGGAGCTATTATGACGCTGGGCAATTCTGTTGTGAAGGCGTTGTTACCAAGAATGCTCCTTTTGTGGAGAAACTCCTTTCCAAAGAGTAGTAAAGAGTTGGAGAGTGAAAAAGCACGAGGGGATGCTTTTACTTGGCAAGTGACACTGGAACAAAGGGCGGGGGCGTTGAGCAGTATTCACAGTTTTCTTTTAAATTGTCCGGAGCTTATCACAGAGGAAATCACACAGAGATTGATGGTGCCGATTGAGAGTGCGCTGGCCATGATGACGAATCTTTCAGGAACTTTGAAGCAGTATGGGCCACAGTTAAAAGCTTCCGCTGCGGGTTTGAGGTGGAGATTGTATCAGACACTGACGCAGATTAAACCTGTTTATTTCGAGAGTAAGATTCTAATTTAAATATGTAAATTGTCAGTAAACGGTTTTAAAATAATTATTTTCTGTTATAGGATCGTATACGCACATGCTACGCTTTGTTATTTGGGAACTGACGCTGAATGACAATGTGGCCAATACAACAACGTCTTTGTTTACTCGAGTTTGCCAATCCAATGCCATTTTTAACTCTTTAGTTAGCGATCATGTATCAATTGAAGATCAGGTAACTAAATAACTACACTCCAGCCAACCTTTAATTATTCTAATATTAATCTTGAGAGGTATAACTATTTAATATTTAACTGACTTTCTTTAAAATGCAAACTCTTTCATCTGATAACATCTACTACTACTATAACGTCTACCAATCTTTGCTACTTCTCTGTGTCTGTCATCTTCTTTGCAGACCAACCAGGTTTCTATTACCTTCTAATCAACTACAAAAGCAATTTTTATATTTGTTTCTGCTCATTTTAAAATCTTGAAAATTAAATCACATTCCAACCTCTTACCTAATTTAATTTAGTAACTGCAATACCTAACAATACTTAATTTTTTTCTGTTTTGTATAAAGCATTTATTGAAATCATTTCGTAGTTTTTTAGTTAGGCTTGTTTTTCATTATAATGATTTAATATAAATCGTCACTAAAATGGGTTATTTGTTTACAGTTGCAACCGACTGGGGCAGCAGGCTCAGGAGCAATTGAGCACGACCCTTGCAGTTTGTATCAAGAGCTTTCGGAGGTAACTTTTTAACTAATATAGGATTATTTTATTGGAATTATAACTAAATTAATATATTAAATCATAAATTAATTTGTTTGCTATTTTCTCAGGGCTCCTGCGTTCCCCTTCCATACCCCCTCGGCGTGTCCGTTATTGACTCCGCCATCGAGCTGTTTGGTCTTCTCTATCCACACATATCCAGCAAGCACCGTACCCAACTCATTGATCATTTCGTGGAATGCTTTAAAAGTTACAAAATACGCTAGAAAGGAAGCCGTTCTGGTCAACATATTCTGCGGAGTGTTGATGGCGATGCGATGCATTCGAAAAAGTAAAACAAGCAGTTTATCTTCAGCATCCACACCAGGTTCCCTATCAGCATCGCTTCTCATGAGCCCCATGGGAGAAGCCCCATCTCTCCTTGCAAGTTCCCCTCAAGCACAATCTCCACAGCCTAAATCAAACGGAGTAGAGGAATTGAAATTGATAAGTCAACAACTCGTCTCCTCTTCACTTGGACACACCAGCGGGATAATTCGATGCGCAGCAGCAGAAGTAATGGGACGGATTGCCCAGGCCGTAGCAGATCCCAGGTTTACAACTGAAACCGCACAATTTTGTGCAGATAAGCTGAAGACTTCGCGGGACGTTAGTAACAGAACTGGACACAGTTTAGCTCTTGGCTGTCTGCATAAATATTTAGGAGGAATGGATTCATCAAGACATCAACATGGAAGCGTTTCAATCCTTTTGAACTTGGCTCAAGATAGTTCATCACCTGAAACTCAAGTTTGGGCACTTCACTCCCTTGCTTTAGTCGCAGATACAGGCGGACCCCTTTTCCGCTCGTATGTGGAGCCCAGTTTAAGCCTCGTTATAAAATTAGTAACCGTTGTTCCACTATCTTCAGTGGATTTGAGGCAAGCCGCTGGAAAAATGTTGTCTGCTTTGATAACCGGCGTCGGACCCGAATTACAATTTGTCGGAGGGTCCAAAGAAGTGGATTCAATAAAGAAATCATTTGAAACCGGGTGTGCTCTCCTAAGTCGGCCTGAAGAACATCCTCTTGTGCAAAACGAAGCCATTCACTTGTTTTCAAAGACTTCATTTATTCGGAGGGACAATAAATTACGACATAGTTGTTCCAGTTCTGTTTCGTTCCATGACTAGTGACAATCTTCTGTTGAGGAGAAGTACTGTAGATTGTTACAGGCAGTTAAGCCAACGGGAAGCTGCGCTAGTTTCGAAATACTTCTTGAAGCAAGTACAGCTCCAAGCTGAAGCACTCCAGGATGGCCAACCCTTGCAAGAAACGTATGCTTACTATCTAGAATCGGGAATTAGTGGAGCTCTTTTCGCTATGCTTGATTTGGAGTCGGATGAAGTTATCAGAAAAGGAATTCGGGACACTGTAACCTCAATTTTTAGTTCCGGGGCAGGACAAGACAAGCAAAATCTACAGATTTGCATTTCCCTTTGTAAATCTATTTTAACTTGCGACTCTTCTTCATCCGCTGCTGCTGGACAAGGTGGGGCAGGTCAGAGTCCGGATGATCCTTCTGGGGGAGACTTTGGAGATGATGATGCGGATGAGTTGAAGCTAGAAAACGATGAACTTGCCACTGGAGGCCCTGCACATAATTCTCGGTGGACTAGCAGAGTTTTTGCGGCAGAATGCGTGAGAAAAATATTAATTAGCTCGCCATTCATTCAACAAAGCCCTGGTACCGATCTCCTTCGACATTTGAGTGATCTCATTCGAATGGCTTTTATGGGCGCTACGTCAAACTCGGATCAGTTAAGATTGGAAGGTCTTCTCAACCTGGAAACAATAATTGAAAGATTTGCTTCAGTGCGGGATCCTGACTTTCCTTCAGCTTCAATTCTGGAACAGTTTCAAGCTCAAGTTGGGGCAGCTCTAAGGCCTGCATTTTCCTCCGATACGGATCCAATGGTTACAGCCACAGCTTGTCGGGTTTGTTCTGCTTGGATATGTGGAAATTCACAAGAAAGCGGAGAGGACTTGCGGAGAGTGCATACTTTAATGGTTTCCGCGCTAGAAAATCTGCGAACAAAGCCTACACTTCCAGACTTTAACGAAAGTGCAAATACTTTGGAGAAATTGGCGATTCTTAAAGCATGGGCGGAAGTTTTTGTCAGAGCTGTGAAGGAAAATAACGGAGAGAGCTTACTGAAAGAGTCTGGCTCGACAAAGGATCAACTTCTGAGGCTGGTAAAGCCTGAACTGGACATGCTTTGTCCTCTTTGGCTCTCCGCTTTTGAGGGACAGGGCGTTGATTGAGCTACCTCCAGAGTTTGCCCCGCAGCTACCAAGGGAAGGTGGTTTTTTCTTCTCAAATGAAACGAAAGAGATTGTCAGGCCATACTACAAAGACGCGTGGCCTCCCATCCTGCTCGCTTCGGCTATTTGTCTCAGCACTTCACCAGAACTTGCAGTGGCTTCATCATCTGCAGCCTCATCCTCCGAACTATCAGGAAAGGCTTATTCTTCCACGAGATTGGAAAAGTTTTATTTAGTCTTTGGCCTTGGAATGGAAGCGCTTTGCAAGCAGCCATTCTCGGATGATACGGAAAGTTGTACGGAAATGTTTTTAAAGAGTTTATGGGCTCTTTTAAGCTCACACTGGCCAAGGGACGTGATAAGTCAAGAGAAAGCGTTGACAATTGTTTGCAAGCAGCCATTTTCGGATGATACGGAAAGTTGTACGGAAATGTTTTTAAAGAGTTTATGGGCTCTTTTAAGCTCACACTGGCCAAGGGACGTGATAAGTCAAGAGAAAGCGTTGACAATTGAACTGTGCTGTGTCCTACATCGACAGTTAGTTACGAGGTGCGATATAAAAGTTCAAATTTTGGTTATTCAAGTGCTCCGGCTAGTGATTGAAGCCATGCGGGAGAATTTTAATAAAATATCAGAAGAAAATACAAAGAAGGAGGGAAAAGAAGAAAAGGAAGTGGACTCTGCGGTTGCTCAACAGGATATAGAGCAGCAACAACAACAGCCAATTGAGGACTCAAGAGGAAAATCCGTTGTTATGTCTGTTCTCGAAGTTGTCTTTTGCCTACTTATGCAGAAAATTCCGAATTTAAATTCTCACGTAACTGGATTTCAATTGAAGCCAACCGGAACGCCAGAGGAGAACGATAAGCTGTTAGGGGAGGCCGTGGAGTGTCTGGAGCTTCTTCCGGATATTTGTTCTGATGCTGTGGCAGTCTCAATTCAGCCTACCGTTCTTTACCTAACCTCATGCATTCTTGGAGAGGAGCCAGTAGCAGGAGATGAAGCTTGCGGAGCAGTTCTGAAGCTATACAGAAAGTTTGTAGGACATCGGCTGATATGCAACCCTCAATGGGAGAAGTATTTGCTAAGCACTCTTGTAAAAGTTTTGGATATGGCGAAAACAGCAGGAGATGGGGATGCGGATTATTGTTCAGTGTCGCAGCAGAAGAGACAATGCAGTTTACTCGGAGCTATTGCAATTTTTATTAAAGACGGACCGCCAAACTCTGTTAGGATTCCGCAGGTGCTTTACCCTTCGATAAATATGTTCCAGCAAGCTTATCAAACACACGAGGATGTTGTACTAAGGCTTAAAAGTATTCAGTTGATTTGCCAAGTTTTTGAGAAAGCGGATAGAGCAGTGAGTACGCAGTTTATTCACGCACTGGCCCCGAGAATCCTTCAGTTTTTGTATGGAGAAGAGGCGAAAGGAGTGAAGACTAAACAAGAGTTGGAGTTTGTCTTGGAGAGCTTACGATCTATTCAGATCCTTGTACAGTTAGTGGACTCTGCTGGAAAACGTAAGCCATGTTATTGCTTTATGCTCTGTTTTTAATAAATTCGTAATTTTCTTAATTAATTTCTGATATTTATACACTTTCTTATCTATGCATTGCCTTCTACAGGCACTTTGGAAACAGGTTTCTTTCAAAATGCTCTCTTGTGTAGTTAAATTGATTTATACTTACGAGTAATGAAATTCATACGGATTTAATTTTTTTGCAGGAGTTCAAATGCTCACCCTGATTGTACCTGTTTTAATTAACTTCCTGGTGGAGCCAATGTTTCTTACTGGGATCAGCCCTCATAGAAAACTGCTGCATGACGTTAGTCTACAGAAACTAATGAAAATAGGGCTTCAGTATCGAGAGGTAATCATTTAAAGTTACGCTTTTATGTTAAGTTATTTATGTGTAAATAAGTAAAAGTTAACGATATTTTTTCCGTTTGAAGGAATTCCGAGCTTTAATGGGACAATGCCCTGATATGAGAATAAAATTGGAGACTGTTATAAAGAATTCAAAAATGGATGGAAGCGGAAAGGCTGGTGATGGGACTGTTGGTGGCAGTGGAGATGATCCAAATAAACCAATCCAATCAAATGCCAGTGTGGTCCATCAAGCTCAAAACTGACTTTAGCAATTTTAATACAACCTCGTAAAAATAGTTGCCTGTTTAAAAACTCGTTGTAGACTAATAATTCTGTATTTTACGTAACAAATAGAACTCGTACACGGTTATAATAGTTTAGCTTAGAGAAAGAGAAACTTCATGTCGATAAATTGTAAATATGTAGTTTTCGAGCAACTACAACGATTTAGCAATAGCAAGTAATTATATTATGACTGGACCGGAGCGCAAGTAATGTTTTTATGTAATTCAAATGACTTAATCATTTTTATTTATGTAAGCAATTAATTTTTCAATCATTCTTTTTGACAATTTTGTATTCATTATGATCAGCAATCAAGCAGTGCAATATAATTTTTGGGATCTTTTTCAATCTTTACGTTATACTTTGTAGTTATGAAAAATGTCTGCCAAAGCTTTTATATTATTACTAGCTGAACGCAGTGAAGCTAGTATAGGTTTGGCTTTGATGGTCTGTCTGTCTGTCCGTCCGTCTGTCTGTCGGCACGATAACTCAAAAACGCCTTAACGGATTGCAATGAAATTTTGCATGAAGGTATAAATGGTAAATTGTAAGAAGCCTATTGTTTTTCAGCAATTTTGGCTTAACGGTTTGGCTGTTACAAGTGACGGTTAAAAAATTTCAATTAGCAAGGTGGTAAAATTTTTGCTACAGTATAGCAAATCAAATGTGCTGATTCCAAATCTGCAATCAGTTTTTGCCATATGTTGCGAATTTTTGCAATAAATTGGCAAATTTGCATGCAGTATATCATTGAGACCGTACAGGCAGATTTTGCAAAAATGACAAATTACTTAAAATAGAGTAATTATAAGAACATATAAAACCCGACGTTCAGCTAGTAACTATATGGTTTTACAACCTTTTATTTATTATACAAATATTAATCATTTTTCGCATTTATATATTAAAATACATCTACGTATACCGTTTTTTGAATGTGTTTCAATTAATAAAGAATTATAACCAAGTTTCAAAATCGTTTATGATTGTTTAACGATACATTATGATAAGCAAAGCGCAACTTAAACTATTTTACATAGCAATTACAAACTGAGCAGTTAGACCATGTATGAAATGCAACCCTTTAATTTTCAGAAGCTGAAAATCATAGCATAATTAATGTTTTAGTTCTATTTTCGGCAACTCTAATGGACAAATGCTAATTCGAACAACCAAAAAATGCCAAAACAAAGTCTTTTTTCATACATCTTTTTGGTGATGGTGGTATGGTACAGAAAAACACATACCATTTCAACGTGGTGTGATGATAGTCCTATTTAGTTAAACTTTGGCATGATGCTATTGTTTTATGAGCATGCTTTATGAAGTTTCAATTGACTTGTACAACCTTTTTATACAGCTTTTCAGCTTTTTCAAGCCTTTCTACCTCGTTTGCCTCTGAAAGATCTGAGTTGTTAGTTGTTTGCCGATTGTGTGTTCAGTGCTGCTTGGTGCTTCCTTCCCTCTTTTCCATTCCATTGCACGAAATGCACTCAACTCACTCCTTTCTCTATCCACCATCCATACACATTTCTTCATTCAACTCTTTCTTGGAAATGCCTTTAAAAGCGGTTAACTAAGTTGACACAATTATGATGATGACAAAAAAGCTTTCTTTTCATTTCCGGACGGATCATTCACTAATTTTGTAATGCACACGGTCATTAATTAAAATGAAATGGTTTAAAATGGGGCAATATGAGAGAAATTGAAAAAAGCTTTTTAAACCCTTAACCTATCATAAAACATGCGGTTTAGCTATTCCCGTTAAAACTAGATAATTAAATTGGGTATTTAACCTAAAATCAGTTAATTTTTCATACAATCAAGCAAGTTTAATCATTTTTGTAATTTTCTTCGGTTTCATACTTCCTGTCCATCGAAGTACACATTTTTCCTTTCATTCAAAAACAATTCTTAAAAATCCATCATCATCATCTCTCCTTTTTCTCCGCATTTGCATCTGTCAAACACTAAAAACCCCTACACAACTCCAAATCCCTCTTTCGCGTACGCCGTCGCCGAAAAATAGCACACATTTAGCTAATAGCCTAGTATTAAATTCTAATCAAGATTTGTGCTAACGCGCAAAATAGCACAATTGGGTAAATACTTGGAAGAGTAGATCTTCCTCATTGAAAATCTCCTCCATTTAAAAAGCATAGAGAGTGCTGCCGAGTGCACCTTTCAATACAAAACGCAGTGGAAAATCATTGAGACAAAGAGCGTGCTCATTGGATGATTCACATTCTTCACTTTCCCACTCACTTCTTCAATCTGCTCAAGTTTTGCATGTGAGGTCCATTCAAAAAAATCCTCTGCCTAAATCAAATTAAAATTTAAAACAGTAATTAACTAACTAATTTCGTTAACTAATTGCAATTACGTATGAGATTTGAATTTTAATTGCGAGAAAAATTACGTTTAAAACGTAATTTACTTCCTTACGTATTTACTGAATGGCCCGAAGCCTTGTGCCGGGTGTTTGCTGCACCCTTCCCATGCTCCTTTTCCTTCTCCCACAGCATTGTCCGTATAGCCTTTGAGTAGAGTGTTGGTGTTCCTAAAAATGCATTGCAGGATATCCCAAGTAAAAAACGCTTTTCCCTATCCCATCAATGCTTTTGAGGAGATTGTGCCGTGCACGCAATGCTAAAGAAAAAGAAGAAGAGTTTGACATGGCATGGTTCGCTCTATATTTTGAGCACTTCACTCTCTTCTCCCTCGTTCATTCCGCTCTCAGAGTTCTTCTCCGGCACATTTCTTCTCGAAAAAAAGTGTTTTTTTCTGTGCTTCTAAAACTTTTAAAGTTTTTAATTTTCAATTAAACTCGTTTTAATTTAATCGCCAAAATTAAGATTCCAACGGAAGAAAAGGTAAGGAATTGAGTTAAGAACAGGAATTAATTAAATTTTACGTTTTTAAAGGGGTTTTGATTAGTTAAAGTTAAAGGGGGATTGAAGGGTGCTCAGCGGTGTTTAGTGTTGAGTAGAAAGGCAGAGTGTTTTGCGTTAGTTTGTGGGTGATTAAGGGAAATAATTAATTTTGAGGGGTTTAACGATTAAATTTTAAAGTAAATTGTTGAGAATTAATTATTTTGGGTGAAAATAAGGTAGATTTTTGGGTTTTTAAAAAAATTAGTGGTTTTTGAAGGTATTTTTGGCTGGAAGAAGAAGAGGGAGTTTGAGTCAGTGTTTTAATTGGTTTTATATTTTATTTTAGACTTCTGCAAAGATGACTTCAACTGGACCAAGTCCCCGAAAAATCAAGCGTGTGGAGGAGGACCCCGCTGGTGCTGGAGGTTCTGATGAGGATGACTCTGCCGACGGGATGGATGAAGAAACTCGGCAAGCTTTGAGTGACATTGATGAGTGTCAAAAGGAGTTGGACGAGTTGAATGAGAAGGCTAGTAAGGAGATTCTCCAAGTGGAGACTAAGTACAATAAGCTCCGCAAGCCATACTATGACAAGCGGGCTGCAGTGATTGATAAAATCCCCAACTTCTGGGTCAACGCAATCGTCAATCACCCACAGATCTCTATGCTTGTTGATGAAGAGGAAGAAGATTGTCTTCACTTTTTGAAGAAGTTGGAAGTTGAAGAGTTCGAGAACGTTGAGAACGGGTTCCGTGTGAAATTCATCTTCGATGAGAACCCTTTCTTTGATAATGGAGAGCTCGTCAAGGAGTTCCAGTTGGGACCGAATACTGAGCCAAAGTCAACTAGCACTACTATCAAGTGGAAGGAACAAATGGATCTCTCAAAGAAGCAGCCTCAAATTATTGATTCTCGTAGGAAGAGGGGACTTGAACAAAAGACTTTCTTCTCTTGGTTCAGTGACAACAAGGACCCGGCTGCTGATGATATTGCTGAGGTGATCAAGGATGACTTGTGGCCTAATCCACTTCAGTACTATCTTACGCCAGATATGGAAGATGGAGATGAGGAAGCTCTGTAAGCTTTAGATTTTATTAACCATCCGAAAATGATTAATCAACCACACTATTACAATATTTAAAGCATCCATTTTAACTAATCCAATCCTTTTTTTACAGTGACGAAGATGAAGATGGCGAAGACGGTGCAGTTGGAGAAGAAGAGGAGGACATGCTTGATGAAGAAGACGACGAGGGAAATCCAGAAGAGGATGAAGACGGAGTTGGCAATGGCGAGGGCGATGAGGACGAAGATGAAGATGCCTAAATAATCTTTATTAAATTAATCTTAGAATAATAACAAACAGAAACGTTCTTTTTTGTATTTTCGTTCTTATATACAAAAACGCCCGGTGTTTTCCACCACCACCGTCGCTGTAATGTTAAATGTATCATCATCACATTCACTATTTCGTTATTTCCTTCTTTTGTGAGTTTACTACACTAAAAAGACTCATTAATTAATGTTTTTAAGATTATTACCATCAAATCTTAAGGTTGTATAAGTATGCATGTGAGCATGTCAATCAGTGATTGATTCAGTTTAGATTACTTCCTCTTTTCGAGTTTCTTTTAATAATGACCACCTTTTTTACTTAAACTGCGATGATGATGATAAAACTTATAAAAATCTACTAATAAATAACATAAAAATAACTTGAGTGTGTACTTACAGTTTCAAAATTACTCTAAACTTTACCTAGGATTAAGATTTAC
>JAANSO010003694.1:0-11046 GCA_036507315.1 Lepidocyrtus fimetarius | reverse complement strand
GCATACCTATGCAAATTAAAATTCAATGCCAAATTTTGCAATATCTGAATATAATTTCAATGATTAAAATTATATTAGAGGGAGAAGAAGGAGTGCTAATGAGGATAGGTATTATAAACAGCGCATTTTTTCTGTTTTATGTAGAAAGATCATCGTCATCACCGTCATAAATTTGCTGAACAAGTTGTAATTTTAGTAAATTACCAATAAAACAGAAGAACAGAGAATGTTGTACATGAGTACAAATATTGGTTAAAAAGTTTTCCTCTGGAATGAGTAGTTTTTGAATGATTGAAAGCAAAAGTTTGTTAATCCGTCTTTAATGAAGAGATCAAGTGTGATTGATAAAACCTTAACAAGCAATCTTCCTCTTTCGCTATAAAATCCAAAAGAATTTACTGATAAATTATTTTTAACCAATCTTTTATTTTTACAGTTAAATCGAGCAAGCTGAAGTTGATACATATTAGCTGGAGCATTTCTGGAGAAGTGCAAAATTTATTCAACTGTGAATAGTGATACGGGAGAGAATTATTTTATGAAGCGGAGTTTTGCTGATAAATTGCATTACAATAAAAACGATTACAAAGCAAGTGCGCTTTTAATGTTAATTTAACCTTGATTACACAAAGTAATATAATAATTGGGCCATTGTGTGCATGTATTTATGTATGAATTAGTTCTGCTGTTTTTTCTGTGCAAAACTCCGGAGGTCTCATAACAGACTTTGCAATTTATGTAGTACAGAGTAAAGACAAATATTTTTTCTCTTTGCTATACACTTCACCAACAGCATTTTTATAAGTGTCAAAAGTGATGAGTGAGATAATACATTTTTGCGTATGACATCATCCAGGACAAAAACCAAGTACGATAAACCACAAAAGGAAATTATCGGGAACGGAATCTCTTTAAAAATATAACTCATTTCAGGCTTTAGTTTTAAAGCTATGTGTTTCAAGTGAGATAGCTGGAATTTTACGATTTCAAGTGTGATATACTCTGGCATGTTAAGTTGTGCAAAAGTTTTTTAATTTCTTCATTTTTTGGGTGAGCCAATATTATCATCATCAGTCATCACTTGTAAAAGTTAAATATTAAGAGGAGTGGATAGTGCAGTGGTTCAATAAACGAACAGTCATCGCCACATAGCATCGTCACATTCATTCCAGGACACTAGTTGTGTGGTAACGTCCAACATCCTTTCCCAAGAGAAAAGTAAGCATAGACACACCCAAGCTTAATATGAATTATAAAAAGAGTTCAAATTTAATTGTGAATAATTTATTTTAGGAAAATGGATCGCAACGGCAATTCTCCAACTCCCCCGCGCATAACGGAGGAGGAAATCCATGAAATCCAAGAAGTGTTCAGAGAAATCGACACAGATGGAAATGGCTACATCGACTCGAATGAACTCAAGGATGGATTAGACCGGGTTGGATTGAAGCTCCCGGGATGGCAAATCCGTCAAATCATGCAGGAGTTTGACAGTGATAACAAAGCTCACAGAAATAAGCTGTCCATTGATGAATTTGAACGTTTGTGCACCTCTCTCAAGATGGAAGATGTTGCGAAACGATTCAAACAAAACATTTCAAAGAAAGAGAACCTTCAGACGATTGGAGGTCTTTCTTATGCTTCCAGCGAGGGGACAACACACACTGTCAGGATTGAAGAACAACTGGCCTTTTCCCACTGGATCAATGAGCATTTGAGCCACGATCCCGACTTGAAACATTTGCTCCCAATTGATGAAGAAGGGACAGGATTATATGATAAGGTGAAGGATGGGATACTTCTGTGCAAAATCATCAATCACTCCTGTCCTGACACAATCGACGAGCGTGCCATTAACATCAAAAACTTAACGCTTTACAGAAAACATGAAAATTTGACTTTAGCTTTGAATTCCGCTCAAGCTATTGGCTGCAATATTATCAATATTGACGGGAATGACTTAATGTTGGGAAAACCACATTTGGTGCTGGGTCTCCTTTGGCAAATCATCCGAATCGGGTTATTCAATCAAATCAATTTGGAACATTGCCCAGGTTTGGCTCATTTACTTGAAGATGGTGAGCGAATTGAGGATTTGATTAGGCTCCCACCTGAAGCCATTCTCCTTCGATGGGTTAATTACCATTTGAGGCAAGCTGGTGTGAGCCGAGTCTGTCACAACTTCCATTCCGACATCACCGACTCGGAAATCTACACTCATCTACTCTACCAAATCGCTCCAAAGGAGGCGGGAGTGACGAAGGATGCGTTGATGGAACAAGATGCAATTACAAGGGCTGAGCGCATGTTGGAACAAGCCGAAAAGCTAGGCTGCCGTCAATTTGTCACCGCTCAAGATGTGGCGAAAGGAGTTTACAAACTTAACTTGGCTTTCGTTGCCAACCTTTTCAACAACCATCCTGGTCTAGACAAACCAGTGGAAGGGGTTGAGCTCACTATTGAGGAGACTCGTGAGGAGAAAACATACAGGAACTGGATGAACAGTCTTGGCGTGAGTCCTCACGTTAACTGGCTCTATTCTGATCTTTGTGATGGGTTGGTCATCTTCCAACTTTATGACATTATCAAACCCGGCATTGTGGATTGGAATCGTGTTCACAAAAAGTTTTCAAAATTGAGAAAGTTTATGGAAATTTTGGAAAATTGTAATTACGCAGTGGATCTTGGAAAGCAGTTGAAGTTCTCTTTGGTGGGGATTGCAGGACAGGATATTAGCGAAGGAAATCCTACTTTGACTTTAGCCTTGATTTGGCAATTGATGAGAGCCTACACCCTTTCCATTTTGACGCAGTTGACGAGCAGTGGAAGCGCCATTACTGAGAAGGAGATTGTCCAATGGGTCAATGAGAAGTTGGCTTCCTCTGGGAAAAACTCCAGCATTAGGAACTTCCAGGATGGTTCAATTGCTGATGCTAAGGTAGTGTTGGATCTAATCGATGCAATTAAGCCTGGAAGCATTGATTATAGCTTGGTTAAGGATGGTGGGAACGCAGATGACAACTTTGCAAACGCCAAATACGCCGTGTCAATGGCAAGAAGGGCGGGAGCTAGGGTTTATGCCTTGCCTGAAGATATTTCAGAGGTGAAACAGAAAATGGTGATGACTGTTTTTGCTTGTCTGATGGCTCTTTCGATAAAGCTTGATTCGAATTAAGCTGTAGTGGAGAGGAGAGAAAGATACAAAATATATTCATGTAAGCACACTATATAGTCGTTGGATATAAAGCAAAGCAGGGTTATTTTGGGATACACGATTTATTATACAACGAGCCATTATTCATTATCTTTTAGTAAATTCGTAAAATACTTATATCTGATAGATAATCATAAATACATCATTGTTCGTCATTAAAAGTCCTAAATCTGCATACATTTACACTTTTTTCGAAAATCTTTATTTTAATCAATATTTTCCTGCCAAAAATAAAGCGTTGTATTTAAAACTTTGTGCTTTCAGAAGTAAATTGTGATTTTTTGGTATACTCTATGTATTTATATTTTTAAAAAGTTAATTTTACAACGGTCACAGTTAACCTTTAAGAATAATTTAACTTACCATGAGCAAAGTATAAATCAATAAATAAAATATTTATAAAATGCTATATTCTTACGCATACGCAATACTTGTAAAGCTATTTTTAGTGTAATCTTAATTAACATTTATTTTATTTTATAAGCAATAGATAAACATCATTACAAAACTGTATTTCTTTCACGGAACTACACCACATGTCATGTAAGTCGTAGTCTTAAAAATGGGAAAACACGTTCCATATTACAGGGCAAGTTCAAGCATATTTCTTAAAAGTTACCTTTTCTGCCTAATATTAGACTCGTTAAAGAATTTTTAATGTTAAGTAGCATTTCTATAATGTAGATTATTAGTCGTCAATTTAATTGCAAAGTAAATTTAAACAACAGACAAACTGAGAGGCTACTACTTCCTGTAAAATACTTTTCCAAATGGCCCGGCCATTCCTTGCTTTTAATATTTTCAAACTAATTAGATTTTTGTTATTCTTGGAAAGTAGCTTTCCGCAATCTGTTTTTAGGAACGGCGATGGAAATGAATGGTGATAACAAATTAGTTGATACTGTGCTTTTGAAAGTATGGGTTTGAAGTTATTGCACAATTTAAATTGTTAAAATATGATTTAATTAGTGTTATTGTTGTACTATATATTGCAAAGAAATACTATATTATGTAACTGATAAAATGACAGTCATTTATAATAAATAAATCATAAAAATACACAAAAAATACATGTTACCGTTGTATAATAATTCTTTCTTGATGCCGGTACTTTTGCAAGTTCCTGGCATTGAAGATGGCACTTTATAAATGCTTTTGCAACTTCATAATAATAATTTTTCCATTTCCATCTGCTCCTAATGACTTTAGCAAAACGACGAGTACAACATAAACATAAAAAGAGTTTTATTATGAGACAGAGTGGAAACCAAATGCCGACTTTTATCCATTCGTATGCAGGGCGTGAGTGTGAATTTGATGTGAACAGTTTCCATTTTTCAAAATAGCTTCTTCCTGGCAAGCTCCAACTTGTTTAATCATTATCATCATAAAGCCAAGACACACATTAAGCTCTCTGCTTTTTCTATATGAATTTATGGATTCTAAAAATATTTTCAAAACAGTCTTCTGTCACCTTGATTTTTAGCTGTAGATAAAGCTATATGTGCAACTCTTAAAGCAATAATAATGTTGAAAGCAACGACCACGGGGAAACGCTCGGAGTAATGCTTTTTGTTTAAATACGAAAATATTACATTTTAAAACTTGCGTAATAATAATATGCAGAGATATATAGATAGAGAAACGACAGATTGTAAGATCTATTTTTTCAAACGGTTTTTCTTTTTTCCGTTCCGTTCCCTTTCGCTGCAACGGCAAGTTCATATAGCGGACCTCATGAAAAAATATAATTTGTACAGCTGCACTATATAATTTTGCAAAGAAAACTTTCTTTTTTACTTACGTCAATGCAATATTCTATTTTTTCGAGTGTGCTAATTCAAATTCATGTTTTTTGGTTCATAACGGCTTTTAAAGCACATGTAACTTGCAAAGTACATAGGCATTAAACATTTAAAGTAACTTTCATGAAATCTTTCTTGTCGTTTCATCAGGAATATGGAGTTTTGAGAAAATTTTGGTTTTTAAATTCTTAAGATACTTAAAATGTTTTGTTGGAAAAAGCAGGAAAATAGCGATTCAGATCGAAGTTCGTATCTTACTTGACATTCCAGTTTTAGAGAAATTTTTATTCAATTAAGGTCGTGCAAAGGTAATTTTTGCGCATCAAGGTAATTATACCAATCCATTTCTACATCATGAGTAGCTTAAACATGGAATTCATCAACTGGAGAGACAAGGAGGTTATCCGTTATATCGCTGCAGTGGATACGGTAAAAATTTTATATTTTGTACTTAAAAAGTTGAAATTCTGTATAAGTTCTTTCTGAATTATGTTCAAAGATATTAGCAATTCTACTGTTTGGTTTCTACCTTGTGGGAGGCGTATTTCTCAATACTATCATCATTGACATAATTAATGGACCACTGTCAAGATTTACTCGTATGTCACTAAATTAAAAGTTTATTGTAAAGTATTGTGTAATGAAGTTTATTGTTTGGTTTCTACCTTGTGGGAGGCGTATTTCTCAATACTATCATCATTGACATAATTAATGGACCACTGTCAAGATTTACTCGTATGTCACTAAATTAAAGGTTTATTGTATTGTGTAATGAAGTTTGTTATTTTCTTCAGTGATAGTTGCGTCTGGAGCAGTTTGGGTTGGGGTGTTTTTCATCAATTTCCTTCAAATGCAAGCCGCCTATAATGTCTTCATTGTAACATATCAGGTATTGATTTTAAAGATACGGATAGATTCTTTTAATTGGCCTGAAAAATCCAAGTCCTTTGTCGTTTAAGCAACTTGGAAAAACCTATTTGAATCAAACAAAGTACAATATTAATACAAATAGTTTTGGCGTGCTTTTCTATACAGGATGCACTGGGACCACAAGTGACAATAAAGAAATGTCAACATTGGATGAGAATATCATTTGTCGTACTAGGTTTAGTTACGGTGAAGTTAGCTTACTTGTCCACTCGAGTCTACGTACTTCCTGTAATGTGGTTTGTATGTGGGTTCCAAATCTTCATTCGTGTTCTCGCCATCTATTTCATTCGTGAATCAATTGATGACCTTAAACAAGAAATTTTTGTTTCGAGGAAAGCCTTATCTTCTACTAAATCATTGGTCTCACCAGCTTCATCACCCCAAGCTCAAACGAAATCTAAAGATAATGACAATAGCAAAGACAAAGATAGACCGGCATCACCACCATCTTCGCCGCCTAAAGGTTCACCTCCACCACCTCCAGTTGATGCTGAAACAGAAGTTGAGGATGGTGATGATGTAAAAATTGAAGTTGAAGAGGAGGAAAGCACATAACGGCTGTGGACTTTATTCAGTTCAATTTCATTCTTATCATTCAATCTAATCCAATAAAAGGAAAAGCTCACGCAGTCATTTAATTAGATGTTTTAATTGCTTAATTATGTTGTAAATAATTCAGTCATTTTGTCAGTATTATGTACTTACTTTAGAATTCTAGCTAGGGTTATGATGGACAGAATTAATTATAATGCTTGTGTACTGATTAATTTAGCTAATCTGATTGTGGCAAAGTATGTTTCAAAAATGTTTATATTAAATATAATGATTAAAAATAAAATGCTCACATTTAGAATAAGAATGAAGATTTTATAGAAAGGGAATAGAAATTTTAAGGGTTATAGTGTGGATAGTGCAAATTATTACGCATTTGACAAATTTTATGTACAATGTTGTGTGTTCTCTGTACATTTTTGCCTGCCAAACTACTATCACAGTTACCTTACATCCTTCTCAATAAAGTATTTGAAATAAAGCTTTATCTTCTGATAAAATTCAGTCGTGGTCGCCACCATTTAATTTAATAGAATATTGTATCACGAAAGAATCTTAATTAGTTAATTACTTGTGTATTGTAAAAGAAACAAGAATTATAATTGGAATTTTTGAAACATTTTCAAGTCTCTTGGGAAATCGAGCACGTGCGCGTGTGTGCAGTGACACGCATCACTTCACTTTCAAAAAGTTGATTTTCCTTACCTGAATAAATCGTTTAAAAATATGCAATAATCAAACCGCAAGCGTCCGCTGCAATTAGTTACGATGTCCTTGCCAAGGCCAGCAGCTTATATTGTCAATCAAAATACTTTTTGGTTAAATAAATCACTTAATTAAAAATATTTCTCAATTTTCAAGAAACACTTAAAAAAGCAATTCCAAAAAAAACTGTTAAACTTGCAAAGGAAAGCAAAATGTTTGTGAATGACATACTGTCAAACAGTTGCTACAAGTCTTAAGCTCAAGTCAGTCAGACAAAAGAAAACTCCTGTCTTGTCGGCATTTTCTCTTTTTTTCTAGTTTATCAATAAATTAATCTAAAACCTCATTCATTCATGAAAGAAAAGAGTAAAAACCAGTGAAAACCATCAGCAGCTTCACACCTTCCTTGTGAAACACAGGAATATAAGTTACACAACACCTACTCATTTGTTTGATCGGTAATGTGATAGAATCCAGACGGGAACTCAACACGAGCTGTAGGAAAAAAAATTGAACAAAGGAATTTTCTACAGGAAAGATTCATTGAACTTAATCATGACATGAAAGTAGCAACAACAGGAAAAATCTTTCTCTCATTTTTTTAAATTAAAGAAATCTAATTCTTCCTTTGATGCATGCATCATTAACATACTCACAACAAAGTAAATTTGTAACGGCTCATGAATTTATGCCACACCATCCGTATCCTCGTGCATTAGTTTACGATTAAATAGTTGCAGGAAATAAAATTGATAATGATTACACGCTATGAAAATTACTATTTTTTACATTTCAGCAGCTTTTCTCTCCCTCTACTTTTCCGGTGACAAAGCTTTTTCTAATTTAACGACAGGAATAGTAGCACACAGTGAGTATAATGATTTGAACAGCAAGAAGATTTTGTATGAGTTTCAACATCATTACCATCATTATTATCATATTCTCTTCGCCCATCATCAACACAATAATTGTCTGAAAGCCAAATTGTTTCCGGAGTACGTGGTTGCAAACCGTCTAAAAATAAAAGACTTCTTCATGCAAAATAAATATGTTTGTTTATTTAAAACCATTGTATCCAATAAATATTCCGTCTCCCTCGCATATAGCAATAGCTATATTGTAAAAAACTTTCTTTCAAGTTGGACAAAGTCAGAGACTGAGAGTGAATGAGATTTATTTGCATTGAAACCATGAAATGTTGCTTTGTAAACTTTTCCCTTTTTTCAACATCTCCCACTTTGTAATAACATGAAAGAGAAAATAAAGAGGAAACATCGTGTCACTTGTTAAGAGAAAAATAAAGCACGTTTGTATAAAAAACATAGATTACATGAAGTCTCTGTAGCTCCTGAGAAAATGCATAGATTATGTGTGTGCCTAATTGGATAAGGAAATATTGGAAGTTTATAGTCCTCACAAAAGTTTTTATGTATCATCAACATATATGAAGCTGCTACAGAAGAATCGTTTCGACATTTTTCTGAAATGAGATGAGCAAATTTGTAACAACTCGAAGAAGACACAGAGACAATAATCATTTTCAGAGAAACGATGCGGAAATAAGAATGTGTATAGTTATGTTTTAGTACTATTTACTTGGAGGTAAAGCCAATATAATAAACTAATGAAATAAAAACTTTGCAAATAAAAAGGAGTTGCTTGCTTGCTCACACACAATGACACATCAGTTGAGTTGAAACGGACCCAAAACTTTGGAGGAGGTATTAATAATCCTCCGTTTTTCTTACCTAATCGGAAAAAAGAATGAAAGAGTTGTTAAAAGACTAGTTCCTACTAAATCCTCTAACAAACCCCATTTGAAACTGTTGTTCTTGTCGCTCTTCTTTTCGGACGGCACGGGACGAAGATGAAGGAGATGAGGAGGACTTTCATTTAGGTATTTCCTTACAAGAAAAACAGGAAACAAGACAAGATAATTTGATATTTCACTCCTTCAGTCCATTTTTCTCTCTCTGATCTTCTACTCCATTGTAATTGCAAAACTATTAGATAATAGAATGCCAAAGTAATGGAAACCTTGCTTTGGTTGTTTTCTATAGTCCTTACTCCATTCATTGTCAGATCGTAGCTCATTATTACCAACAAGAGCGTTAATTGAGTGAGTGACAAGCGTGGCTGTAAATTTAGAAGGTGGATGTTAACAAGTGTAATTTAGTTACGGAGGAGAAAGAAAAAGTAAGAAAATAATAGGAAGAAAAAGTGACAAAAATGGCAGGTGGTGGAGGTGTTGGCAGTGGTGGGGATGGCGATCCGTGGAGAAATAGAAAAACTGTGAGGATTTGTGCAGCTTTGGATATGGTAATTTGATAAGTTAATAAATTAGCTGTTTAAAATAGAAGCGATGAGTGGTGATTAAATAATTAAAATAATTTTGACACGTCGACGTCCTCAAAACAGATATGCAGTGATGCGAGTTAGTTGTAACGGCCAAGAAATAGTATAAAGCTCAACATTTCCACTAAAAGTCTTCTATTGTGTCGATACAAATATTATATTTGAGTTTAAAATTCCAGTTAGATAGTTGCTTCAAATCTATAAATAAGCCTACCTGGTTGAATTATTAGTTTTACGTTACCCCAATTCCATATTTGAGAAAACTATGTTTGGTTTTGATTGAGATGTAATTTTATACCGGATCAATTAGATATTTCCTGTCGTAATCATGGGCATCTACGTGTATCGTTTAACATACGAAAGAACGCCAGACGGAAGGACCACCAACGGATTTTTCACACCAAAAGAAAGTAAGTTTCTCTTTAAAATCACATGTCACGCTGATTGAGTGTTCTTGGAACAAGTCAAACATTGGAATTAGTAGTTGATGACGATGAAGTAACACTAGTGCAAAATAGTCTTTCACTATAGTGAAAGAAAGCTGATGTAGACGATGATGTTGGTTTTTTACGTTTCAGAACAAAGCGTTGCTGTATTTCTTTGGTGCATGGCATTCACACTAAATATTCTCCAATTTCTTTTGACATATTATCTATTTATGTCCGTGAAAGCGGTAAATCATCTAAAATATATCACAAAACTATTTTCATAAAAGTGATTTACAATTACGTTACAGAATATTGCATAATGATGGTAATGGCATTTCAATGAACTTTTGCTTTGCTTTCTTTTAGGGAACGAGGGATGCGGAAGTTTCAATGCGAACAACAAGGATTTGGCTAGTGTTTTCCAATTTCTTATTTGTACTTCTCCTTGCAGAATTTATTTTCTTCATATTTTTTGACAAAGGTTATTACTTTAACGGGGCTAGGAAAACTTTATCTAAAATAGTTTGTATGGCAGAGTTGTTTTTTAAACCTGTTGGAATGTACTTCGCGAAAGATTTTATTGATGATTTGAAAACTGTTTATCAACCAGCCTCAACTAAAGTACAATTTTTAAGCTTTTTGAATAGTGTTAGGAACAAACCTCAAACTGATGCTTCTACTGTTTAGGCTTTTTAGGAAAAATTCAATACATTATTCAATTTTAATTACTCTTACACACTTTGATATTATAGACTTGAGTAAAAGTTACAACTTTGGCTAGCGGACAAGAAAATGTGACATTTTGTATAAGTTTTAATTAATTTTAATAAACATAGTAATGTAGGAACTAATTTGAGATTTTACATACTATTTTACAGTCAAATTAACAAATTATGAGATGATAATACATTTCTCCACTACATAATTTTATGCAGAGGGTGGCACAACGTTTTCTTTAACCAATTTATATTTATCTGGACCATTGTAGTCCATTTCATTTCCTGGTGGGAAGTAAAGATCACAAACGTACGCTCCATTCCCATCCTCAACAATAGCG